>JAODOY010016010.1:0-15991 GCA_025399855.1 Forbesichthys papilliferus | reverse complement strand
ATCAAGACCCCCCTGGATGGGGAAAACAAACCAGCCTCCACCCAGGCCCTGCTGGAAAACATCAAGACCCCCCTGGATGGGGAAAACAAACCAGCCTCCACCCAGGCCCTGCTGGAAAACATCAAGACCCCCCTGGAAGAGGAGAACAAACCAGCCTCTACACAGGCCCTGCTGGAAAGACTGAAGACATTCCTTGAGGAGTCTAAGGCCGGTGTGGCGGAGGCCAGAGCCTCTTCAGCTGCCCTGCAGGCCCTATGTGAGGCAGAGCGGCAGCAATGGGCCAAGGAGCGGCACAAGGCCATGATACAAGCACCCATGTCGGACGCCGGTGTGCAGACTGAGCCCCCGGCCCTTTCTGCTGCCGAGACGCAGATGAGGTCCACCAGCATGTCTGTGTCCCAAACACAGACCGAATCCCTGACGGTGAGTGGATTTGGCACGCAGACCAAACCCCTGAAGAAGAAGGGACCTCTGCAGAAGCTACTGGGCTTCTTCCGCCGGAAGACCCGCTAATGCTCGGGCTCCTCCCCCTCCTGCGGGACACCCACCTCCTCCATCCTCTGCAGGGTCCGATGGGGGTCACAGAAGTTGACCCCAGGCCTTTGGGCCTAGCGGACCACTGTGGAGGGTGGAGTGTGGGTTGCATGAAGAGGCAAAGACATGGTGGACCACGGAGCACCATGGCGACGGCAGTTAAACCCCCCCACCCCCTCCCCCACCACTTCCTTCCCTTCCCTCCACTGTCTCAACAACCTCTGGGGGTTGTTAACAGCGGGTGCAGAGCCAGTCCACCACACTCTCCCACAGGGGGCGCTGTGGTTGGGCACAGTGGGGCATAGTCCTCACTGTACTCTGCACCAGGCTGGCGGATGACAGTGGACTCCTAGCCTCCCCCCCCCCCCACACACACACACACCCTGTTTTTAGATTAAGACAATTTAAACTAATTAAACTATTAGACATATAACTGTACAGTGTGTGTGTGTGTGTGTGTGTGTGTGTGTGTGTGTGTGTATGTGTGTATGTGTCTATATGCAGTGGCAATGCTATATACAGTATATGTTGGGTCTATCAAAGAACTAATAAATCATCATTATAATAATAATAATAATAATAATAATAGTAAATAATAAAACTATTTGTGGTTTGTAAGACCTCCCTGCTGTTCGTCATCTTGATTAGAAAAGACCACATGACCAAACTGTTTTACATTGTGACAGCAGAACGCTAGATACACAATATTATTTTTATATCGATATGCACAAGAGAAGACTTCAATAACTAGTTTCATGGGGAGGAAAGATACTGGAATTGATTGCCATTTTCATCCGAAAAATGTCCTTTTAGCTCTGTCCATAGTGTGTGTGTGTGTTTATCCATCCATCCATCTTCATAGTCGGGTCACGGGGGCAGCTCCAGCAGGGGACCCCAAATTTCCCTTTCCCGAGCCACATTATCCAGCTCTGACTGGGGGATCCCGAGTCAAATTTTACCTGAGTAGATTCCTCACACCGAATAATTTCCACACCACAGGCATACGTCTTGCCAGTTGCCAGTGAAGCTATCGTCACAGATAGCTATGGTACAGTCTAGATTAGAAGTGCTACTGGATGCGTGAAGCGAATTCAATGCAGCGCCATCGCATGCATGTAAACAAATAGCGTACCTCCAAAAATTGCCACGAGCAATCGCTTCGCTGTATTCCGCGGCGCCGCCTCACACATAGAAATGCACTGTCAAGTATCAGATCATTTTTTCAACATGCGCAGAGAACAAATGCGAGGAGATGTTTGTTGAATTTGAATTGAAAGTGTATTAGCTTAAGTGTATTAGCTTACATTAAGCTTGTTACAGTATAGTTGACTTTACCTTTACGGTAAGCTGCAGTTGCCGCTAGCTTCCCATCTAGTACTTTATGGAAATGTATTCAGTCGATGTATGACTACATTTCAAATTCTGCAAGGGAATGAATGGGTTGCATTGGGTCTGCTTATGTTTGTGTGTGTGCGTATGCATGTGCATGTGCGTGTGCATGTGCGTGTGACTGTTGGCATGTTTCCAGTAGACTGTTTTTAAACATGAATAAATAATGTTCAGGGGCCGTCTTATGAATGTGTGAAGGGGCGCTGAGAGTGCACAAGGTCAATCTTTCAATCTTCCACTTTTGTAACACAGCCCGTTGACAAGCTCTCCCCAGACAGGCGAGAACGAAATAGCAGCATGTTTTCCTTCTCACTCAAGCGCTACATGCGTGTGCTAGCCATGTACTACCACATCTGGAGTGCTTGTTAGTAGGCTATATCAAACATGTCCAGTTGATGTGAGGAGAACTGTATCGTGTAAGAGCTCAAGATCAACATCAGTATTTTACTTTATGATACAACTGCAACTGTAACTGTGTGTGTATTGAGGTATTACTGTAGGCCTGTGTTTGCACTTAATTTTCACCCTCATTATGAAATTCATATAATTTAGATTTTTAGAACAGGTCTGTGCCGGTATACCAACATATTGTACAGGACTCTACGCTATTCACTCAGGCCAATAAATACACCCCCTTTTGGAGTCTAAGGATGTGACACAACTTTACAGTACTTATAATGCCTACAGCCATCTGGTTGCCTTGTTTGTTTTGGATGTCAGCCAGTTATTGAATGACATATGCTGGCATTTGTCATGTTAGTCATGTCTGTATGGTCACTACACTGGAAATGGTTGGAATAACTTTCACCGTGAAACATGAACATTTTGATAGAAATATTAATTATATACATTGGCCATGGAAATTGATAGAGTAATTTGTGAAGAAAATGGATACCATTATAGATGGGAGTTAGTTTTTATTTGAGCTTTTAATATATTTGTAAGGTCTGCTGTATAATGATGAAGTAGACCATTGCCGGTGGATCAGGCCAGCTGACACTCAGAGACCACCCCTCTCTGGACAGTATAGATGGAGCCCAGCCCAGATTTATAGAAGGATCATGACCACAATTATATGTACCTCGCCTAACGTGCTTCTATCACGCTTCTGTCCCAAGTGAGGCTCCCGCAAAGAGGCATAAAGCTGTCAGACATACATTGATTTATGTTAGTTCTCATTTCTCCCTCGTTGCAACGTGTCTGTACTAGTTGTTTCTGTGTTTCTGGTATTTTGTGTGTGTGTGTCATTTTCTTCCTGTTTCTTTCTTTCTTTCTTTCTTTCTTTCTTTCTTTCCATTGCTGCTATGAAGCTACATTCATCGTCATGGTGACACAACACTGCCCTGTCATGCATTTTAGCAGTGACAGCATCACTCTGCCTCCTAACTTGTCGCTCTTTCCACAACACACACACAAACACACACATACTGCACATTCTATGGAAGAGTTATTTTGCTAAGCTATAAAGTGTTGCTTTGGGTTATAACACTCTCCCTCACACACACACATGCAGTTGGAGTTGACATAATGTATCTGTCTCTCAATCGTGGGTTATTTCAGTGGTATTCAAACTAGATTATTTAATTACGAAAATTGCTAAATCATTAAAATAATAACTATTATTATTTTGCGACCCAGCAAATGCATATTGTGGCTGTCATGGGTCATCCTGACCCTGGCATGCACACACATTTACAGAGAGAGACTCATACACGTAACTTAAATTCAACACAGCGCTTCTGCCGTGCTCTTTTACAGACAATGAACCCAATATATACAATGCCAACTAGCGTTCACCAGATGACCCAGTATCCATAAGTCACTACATACTGTACATAACAATAGGTGTTTATAAATGTAATGCATTTTAAAAACATAAAGATTTAGTTACGTTTCTCAAAAATATATTGTCTGAGAAACAAGATTCAAAGATAACATTTGAATATGAATATGCAACCCTTTATAGGGAAAGAACCCATATTTGGTCACTTCCCTGAACATTTGAAATGGTGTTGCCACACTTCTTTGTGAGGTAGTATAAAAACATGGATTTCTCCCAGCCATTCACAGAAAATGTGGCTACATCACAGTTAGTTACACCAGGGCATCTGACCAATCAGGAGTTTCCAGGAGCATTTCCAACTTAGCATACTTTCTGAATTCTGAAAATATGCTTTTGGCTCCTACCTATACTCCAACATCTACTGTTTTAACATCGAAATGAATAATGGAAGGTCGATGAAAATCACATCATACCCTTGAATAGTTGTGCTCCATGATTCGATAGCCGTTGTTTGAATAGGATTTCAATAAGTTAATTACAGCTGTTCATGAAAAATTAAAGCACCATATTTGATCATACAGGGTGTATTTTTTCAGAAAAAGCTCATTGTGTTTAGTAAGACATTTACAAAAAAATTGTTTTGCTTTTCTTTCAACAAATAATGCATTATAACTTAAGATAATTATTTAATAGTGCTACTGCTTCAACAAGTACAATGACACAGTCACTTAAGGGACTGGACTGGACTTTGACACATGAAAACATGAAATAAATAAAAATACTAGTTTAGGTGGACAAAAGTTTTAAATGTTCTTAAATAATAAGTACAAATATAGTATTAATACATATTCTTAAAAACACATTTTAACGTTTATAATGTTATGTTTATGTGTTTTCTAATACACGTTTTTGGGGAAAACATACCATAGGGCAAGGATATGGTCATTTCGTTGACATTGATTTGGAACATGTTTCATTTTGAAAAAAAGTGACAACAGTAATAATGTATTGTAATATCCTCCAATAATATTACATTATCAGCATTTTGAATGTCTAAGTATTTAAATGAGCGCCCTATAAAGGGTTAATTAAACGGCATTTCAGTCAAGGGCAATGTATGCTGGACATTCTGTGTCTGATTGGTCAGAGAGCACGGCCCTATTATCGCCACTGTTTCTGCCTTCACTTCAGATGCTATACAAGCTGTAAAGGCTATTTAGCTTCACAAAAATATGTTGATGATTTAATATGATTTCCATATTAGGCGTATATCTCTTTCTAATTGTTTAATTATGATATTCTTTACAGGAACATCTATTTGTTTATTTATTTAATTTCACATTTGTAACGTGTTATTCATTTGGGATATAGATGCTACATTTTTCATTTTCTAAAACAGTATGCGAGTTTGAAGTAATGAATTCATTTTTCACCGTGTTCTTCTCAAAGGGTTCTCCTGTAGGCTACTACAGCGTGCGTATAGAGGGTTTCCCAAAAAGATCCATACCACCCAGCAGGCCCACTGATTGACAGGACAAGGCTGGCGCTGGACCCTCCTTCCCATCGCCGCCTCCTCCCACTCCTCTCGTCCCCTCTCAGCTTTCCTCGCTTCTCAATCGCGGGGTCTCGCTCACCAACTCCACACCGAAACAGGGATGCAGCGAGTGCGCGGCGCAGCCTGAAAATGGCACCACCAGTCGTGCATTGGATTTATCAATCCCTTTTATTGTCTTCCCTGCCTCTTTTCCAAGCGTTTGCGCTGAGCAAAGGCGCGCGGATTTACCCCGAGAATGAAGGTGAGTGTCTTGACGGATTTCTCGTATTGGAATGGTGGCACTTGTACACGGGTTTGGGCTGGGGAGACCCCCGTTTACCACTTGGATAGAGCGGAACGAAGGGGCTGGCTCCGTTAAGTGCTGGGTGGTATGAATCATGCATTAAGACATCGGGGAGATGGAGCCAGAAAAAACTGCTCGTCATGTTTTTCTTTTCAGAGCACTGACATTAAATTTGTATAACCTACACACACATCATCCATGCCAGGCTGAACGTAGAGTTTAATATATACAGTTATACTGTAGCTTGCAGTCCTTCCACTTTTCTGACTGGAAAACATGTTTCCCCACCCGACACTTTGAGCCATTGTCAACATGTTAATGCATACATTTAGATTCTCCAGATGAAAAAACCTAATAATTATTGCGAAATGACACAAATGGATCGTTCGGATATTTTGTATCACACTGATGGATGTCTATTTTTCCTGAACACTGTATTGGGGCATGCAGTCTCGTAAATGGGAGGCAGCAATTACATCAGATTTGTCACACGCTCCCAGCGAGCCTCTCTAGGTTATTGTATTAACATCGATGCTCGCTCTGAAATGATCCCCAATACATTCACTTCCTAACTACTTCTGATTGGACGAATGGCCTCTAACATGGCAGTTCATTGGGAAGTTGAAGCTGTTCTAAATTAATAAATATATCTTGTTAAAGAAGTCAGGGGGGATTAATATGGCATATCCTATCGTCAGCTTGTAGGCATTACCCATTGTAGAACTGTTGTCTGGCTGCGTAAACGGATGTGACTTGTTAGTCCTTGAGTGAATCGTTTTATTCACTTGACGTCTTGACGTGTGTAGGCCGTGTGTAGTCGCGTGGCCTGTAGCTGCAAAGCTCTCCATCCCTACAACCCATACCCTGCTTATTTACCGCGTTCCAAATCCCACCATATACTGTATAGCTACACGTTATTTCCCTAGACCTAAATCGTCTTACCCTCTTTCTCTTTATCAGTTTTACAGACACGTGTCCGATATGGATATATATTGATAGACTATAGTAGACATGCTGAAAACATTTTGAAAGTAATTTACTGCAGTGTGACGAGTGAGGTTGATAAAGGTTTCCTTACACGTAATGTGTATGGAAACTATCAATCTAGTCGTCGACTGAATGAACAAGCGGCGCGTAAAACGAACAGAAATGTATGTCACAACCCGGAGGAGTTTGAGAAGAGACCTGAGGATGTATGTAGGAACGTGCGGGTGAGGGTAGAAAAAAAAATAAAGACGTTACACGCTTCCAGTGCATCCGTAGGGGACACAACGTGCTCTTGAATCAATGAAGCAAACGTGAACGGAAACTCCTGCTGATATAGATAAAACGGGACGTTTGTGCGCGCGTATGTGTGACAGTGTTGTGACTGCGTGTTTGTGGGAGAGAGCGAGTCATGTCTTGGGAGTTTCTTGTGTTGTAGTTGCGTGTGACGTGTGTTTGACTCGCATGGTCAAGTCAAGTCAATCTGCTGTTTCAGATTGGCTTCTTTGGGAAAGCTTCACACTGCGTGTTTTAGTGTGTGTGTGCGTGCGTGTGCGCGCGCGCGAGGGAGCGTGTGTGTGTGTATATATGTTCATGCGATAGGGACAATAATCAAATAAAGCGTTTTTTCAAAGCAATGCTAGTGTTTTCGCGTGGACTGTTTTTCTGCCTCATGCTGGGAATTCAGTTAGAGGAGCGTTGCCTGTCTTTTGTGGCTGCGTGTGTATTTTCTCTGTGTGTTTACGCAGCAAAAATACATAAATAAAAAACACAAACAAAAATCCAATTTAACAAGTAAATTATTTAAATCTGAAATCCCACTTCTCTATAAACTACTGGAATTAGTTGATTTTACTCATTTACAAAATAAATCAATTTGTTTCAAGAATGTTCTCAAACAAGTTAATTTTTTTATACGAGTAGGGCGTGCTTTTTGCTTTTGAACGCAGAGAAATGATCTAACCCATAACAGATAATGCTGTTAATGGAATATATGATACTAAAAGGTTTATGAAATACGTATTTTAAATGGGTGTATTTAAATGGCTGTATGTGTTCTAGAGGCTTCTCTTTTAACATTGCATGGCATGCAGACCCACATAAAATGAGATAACCTGTACACTCGTCACAGAGTTTATAATACAGTATGTTTAAAATAACACAAGTGACCTTCAGAAAATTGTTGCATAGCATGGTTACAATGGAGAGAAAATTAGCAATAGTGCTAAAGTCGGCGTGCAAGAATGTATTGGCTCATATGCACCAGTAGAGGGCGCGCGAGACATCCTCTGTCCTTATAACATTAGTGTGCTAACAGGTCTTCCCTCACTCATCTTACCGTTGTCTATTTCTACGTCTCCCGCGTGTGTTAGGTGAACAAGAACACCACAAGAGGTTGTCTGCAATACATTCCCTGTTTTGCCCTCTAGTTTGTTCTCTGCATGTCACATGTTTAACCCTGTTTGCCCCCCCCCCTTACCCCTGGTGTTCCACTCGTCTCAGTTCCTCCATCTTATAAGGAGAAGATTCCAGCGCTTCCTTGTCTGTGTTCAATCTCCACGTTATTTACTGCATTCGTACAAATTCAAGTATTATAACACTACACTGCCCCGCATTTGCTAAAGTAAATTTTTAGTTAAAATTCACTAAAAGCGGGCTAAGCAATTGTAAGATCATAGCTATTTTGCCAAATTAAGTGAATATCTCCACATGGTTTGCTAGCTGCCCATTCCCTGTGCATGTTGAAACAATTTCTGGTCCTATAGGTCTGTAAATGACAACATAAACAGTGGTGCAGACTGCACACTATCTTTGCTTTTGTGTGTACTGAAGGGGCACCCTATATGGCATTGAAGGGAGAGGTGTTTTTGGTTGGATGAGTTCAAATATCAAGTATCTTCCTCCACAATTATTTACCTCACCTTAGTCTGTTGGAACGGGTTGGGATGTCAGTTGCGGGGTACCATCTGCAAGCCACAGCCTGCTTTACTGCAGAAATATGACAGGCTTTTATGTCTGCACTGTAAAAAGAAGGCTAAGGCTAACACAAAGGTGAGCAGTTAGTGCACAGGCAAGCACATGTAAAACATGGCCTCTACGCACTCACGCACACGCACACAACTACGCACGTTGGCAAATTGATTATGATTCACACGGTCAAAGGTGTGCCCTGGTTTAATTGCTTTAATCAATAATAGTTCTACCTATCGTAAGAGATATGTCTCACTGTGTGTGTATGTACTATACTATATGTGCACATGTGTCCTCGAGATTGCTTTGCTCCTATGTAACAGCTTTGACCTTGGATAGATTAGGCAATAGATATCCCCCTTCATCAGAGAGAGAGAGAGAGAGAGAGAGAGAGAGAGAGAGAGAGAGAAAGAGAGAGAGAGAGAGAGAGAGAGAAGAAGCCCTTGTATTTAGTCCAAACCTCATGCCCACCTACAGACTACAGTAGGTACCCCTTTCGTTCATTTCTGGCATTCTTCCCCATCCAACCACACCCTCTCTCTCGGTCTGTCTGACCCCATCTTGATCCTCTACCAGCAGTATTCTGCTGTTGGATAGCAGCCTGGAGCCTCTGCAGCTGTTCTGTAATGAGGTGGAACGGCAGGATGGCTGAAATACTGGTCCTCGCGCACACACGCACACCTAATGTATGGCTGGAGGGTCATTTGTGTGTCTCCGTCCACACAACAGTGTGTCAACGAAGAACCATGAAGAACCATGTCTGTGTGCACAATGGATAGTGTGTGGGGAGGATAAGTTGGTACAAAGTGAGCGTTTGAGCACTGACAAAAATGAGATGAAAGGGGGAATTATGCGATGACTCATTTAGGAGACATTTTTTCCCACTGAGCTGAGCTTCCATTTCAGTTGGCGTTGTCGTTTTGATCTTACATTGAGTGGGAGGATAGGTCAGAGAAGATTGGTCACAATCATAAATAATGTTGCACCTGGGGCCAAATCTGAATGATTTATGTAGAGAAGACTGACATGTTATAGAGAGTTTTCAACGTTCAGTCACATCCACTCTGGTCTCTTCAGATCACACAGTTGGATTTAAAAGAGAAATACAACATCTTTGGTTTGGGCGCCCACAAAGCTGTAGGCTATGCTTGGGCACGGTTGTTGCACCATAACTAGTGTAGGTTTAGTTTGGGTCTGTTTGTTGGCAATGGCATCATAGCCATCATTGCCATTGATATGAGTCCGCTCACCACTTTAAATCCATCTTTTGTTGGTATACTACAGATTTGGGATTTTGGGACTTGTCTCGCCATGTAAAAACTGCATTGCAAATCCTTAGGCGGTAATTTCATACTGTATTACTGCAATGTACGGAAAGCCAAATGGACCATTAACTCCCGAGAACTAGAATCAGGAATCTGGCTAATCTTTCCTCTCATGCTGTTGTCATTTAATGCATTCATAGTGGGACATTAACCAGGCATTATTTAGTGTGTTACTGTGCTTTCAACATCTGTCTATCACCAGCATACAGTATGTCTGAAATAAAGCTGGAAATGTCCACTGCTGTGTGTTGTGAAGCAACCTCTCCCCTTTGATGTGCAAAACTCTCCCTACGCATCATGTGAGTAGCCCCCATGTGACTAACTACTGGTCAAAACACTGATTACTGGCCTTTGAACACGGTGACCTCCACCCTTCCCTGTTCTACAGCCTCCTCTGGCTTCCCTTTTCCTCTGCGCTGTCCTCCATTGCTCGCTTTAACCTTTCATTGCATTTAATTGAATTTGACTGTTTGCTTTTCTCCAATCCCCTCAGTCCTTGTTTTTCCGCTTGTCGTTTACTCTCTGGGTTTGACCGCTGAGAGGCAGCGTTAGTGAGCTCTGCCAATAAACAGCCGGGGATTTGGCCGGTGGTGTAGGAGGTTTGTTGACTTGTACGACACCATGCCTGCCCCAATGGGTGGACGTCCCCCATAGCCTATCCTTAGCACTGTCCATACAATTTCATTCTCATGTTGGCTACGTGTGTTTATGTAGCGAGCCGATTGGCTGTTTTTAAAAAGCGTAAACAAATGCATGTGACCTTATTAACGCAAATAGCAACACACAGACAAATGAGACAAATAACTTTTAAACGTCAAGTACAGCTTGTACCGTATTCGTACTCCTCTCCTAACCCTTGTTTTTACTGTGCCATGCATATTAGACTGGGGCCGCACAGTCCGAGGCGAGGACAGGCCATCGGGCTATCAGACAGGCTGTCAGTCAGACAGGTAGACGGACAAGACAGACAGAGATGTGGTGTACTGACAGCTCTTCTTGTCTGGGCGCTCGCTGTGTGGTGTCTCTCTTGAGGCGTGTGTGTGTGTGTGTGTGTGTGTAGGGGTGCTTCTGTGTGTATGTAGCGACCTGTCTTAAGTGCTGTGCTGTCATGGCTGACTCCTTAGATTCCAGCCCAATTTACCCTCCTGTGACCAACCACTGTGTGACAGCTGTGTGTGTATGTGTGTGTGTGCGTGTGTGCGCGTGTGTGTCCACGGAATGTTGGTGCTTGAGATTCCTTATAACAAATATAGCGTTGAAAGGTCAGGAAGAAATACAAATGAGCCCTTAAACACACACACACGTGCACACGCACCGACATACAGTATGTAAATGTATCTTACATGTCTGTGTCCAACTATACACACACACACACACACACACACACAGAAGCAACGACCAGCCAGATAGTTCAGTGTTAGTTATGCTAGCTGTGTCATTTATTACTGTAATAGAAGACAGCTTTATCAGTTGCCATTCATTCTTTTCATTCTTCACTCGCTGTTTTAATTCAGCCGTTTAAATGAATGCTGCGTGTGTGTACATGAATGTGTGTGTGTGTGTTATGAGTCTATAGTGACATACTGTATGTGTGTGTGTGTGTGCGTGTGTGTTTGTTGCTGCATGCCCTGATAAGATGTCAGTATGCTGCTGGAGGAAGCTTATTAAAAAAAAGTGTACATCTAACTGGGTGTCACAGTTCAAGACTGCAGGCATTCAACCAGCACCCCCTCAGTCAAACATACACTCACTCACTCACGTAATCTCTCTCTCTCTCAATCACACACACACGTGTACGCACACACACACACACACACACGTTTAATATTTGTATATTTTCAGCCGCTTATAATACTTGCCCCCTGGGCTGCAACTCTTTAATGTGATACACTTGACTTGGACAATAGGCCAGAGAAAGACGTTTCTGAAGTACGTACATAATATAGCCTAGCTGTGTTTGCTGCCGGCTGACCAGCCTGTTATTCCTTTAATAATGATAATAATAATAATACTTATTATTATTATTATTATTATTATTATTATTATCATTATTATCATTATTATTATTATTATTATTATTATAAAAGTGCATTTCTCAGGCTTAAGGATACTGTACAAGAAAGGAAACAGCTAAATACATAACGATAATAATAATAATAATAATAATTAAAAAATAAATAAAAGTAATAATAATAATAAGGTGCAACACTCAGGTAGTATTGTGAGTGGGTTATTCAGGACCCATGCTATGCTGTCGGAAAGTAATTCTGTACAGGAGAGTCTTGCTATTGCTGTTAAGATATTGAAGGTGGCTGTGTCAGAGCATCGGGTGGCTGGGGAAAGGGTGTTCACAGCTTAGGTGCAGCAGCAGCAAAGGCCCAGTCATTAAATGTGCGGGGTATAATTATTAACAAATGATTTGAAAGGGTGGAAAATATACAGATTGACTGTGGCTGATGTTGCCTACATATTGTAGCCTATAAACTATACTGTGAATATACCAGAAATGGGATTGGGCGTGTTTACTGCTGTGACTGTCAGGAACAATTCCTTATCATTGTTTACTTGAACCCTAAAAGCTTTTGATAGATGCCTGTCTATTTCCATGCTAGGCTGAACTGCTTGGCTGATCTGATGTACAGTTAAATGGGTAGTATCACATGCTTTTGTTGGCCTTTTGCGGTAGAGGGAGGGTAAGATGGGTCCAAAACCATAACACATAAACTTTATGTGTGTTAGGGAGCCAACTTAGCCTTTAAGATGAAACTACACTTAAACTAGTCTCTTTTCAGTTCATTAGCACTACGTCACATTGGCAACTCTCTGCTGAACATCTGCCCTGTAAGCTCGACGTGGGACTCTCAAACTTTTGGGAAGTAATACTGTCGATTTACATTGGCTGTTAGCATTGTCGCTCACAAGTATGTCTCTGTAATTAAAAACACTATAGAGCAGTGCTTTATATACTAATTTATAATGAATCATGTATTTTATTCAGTAACCAGCCTACTAATTTTACGGATTTACAAGACCTGTAAACAGCCATAGTCATGTTGTTTAGTTTACCTCAGATTAACGTTCGACTTGGTGATTGACTCACGTAGTTGGTCGCTGTGCATGTCAAACAAAGTTCCTCGCTTGTTATGAAGGCGGGTACTGATGCAGTTAGCCAGCACTGTGTCCTGCAAGACTATACTGAAACTAAGTTGCACCTGTCTGGAATCAGATACTACTTTACATGAATAAAAAAACACTGAGCAAGAGTTACAATCCAGATCTTAATGTTAGTTAACCTGTTTATATCTTTATCAACATTCTTTTCTATTATAAGAAAATTATTAAATACAGTATATAATGTATGTTTACAGTAATGACAACTATTGTACAGGAACTGTCATGGAGTACAGTAGGTCATTAAATGTTTCCAAATTAAAAACTAAGAATAATTATGGAAGCAGATGTTATTAGCCATGAATTCTATTGTAAAAGTAATTGCCTTGTTGACATTCACAAGTTCAGGGACTATGCATGCACAATGAAAATGTGCAACGTTCCTAAAAACAATATAAATAATCACAACATTATTTTCAATTTTCTGTTATGGGAGGATTTCTTTCTCCCTCAGCTTCCAACATATGAGCTTTGCTTCTATATTAATTCTAATAAACAAGGCTGAATGAAGCGATATGGCAGGGAACAGCCAGCTAATAACTGAGGGCTGTGTGTGTGTGTGGAAACTGACTGATTGACACACATGCAAGCATAATTGGAGACATGAAAAGAGGCAAAACATGGCAGGCATATTTGAATCAGTGAGAACACACCACACACACACACAGGAAATAAGCAAAGAGGAGGGAAAATGGTGTTATAATATGAGAGTGTATGTGTGATGGTGGATAGAGAGAGAGAGAGAGAGAGAGAGAGAGAGAGAGAGAGAGAGAGAGAGTCTTTAGTGGCCTCTGTGGGATGCCAGTTTGATTCTAAAGTTCAGAGCCCACCAATCCCCCCCCCCCCCCTCCCCCCTCTGTCCTCTGTGTCCAGTTGGTTGCCTTGACAACATTCTCGCTTGTTCAACTGCGCTGACATTGCAGTAGAATTATTGGACGTCTGTATGGCCCCCTTGGATGTTGAGATTTGTGTCTGCTATGGGGCAGGAAAGGACTGTATCACATTGTTATAAAGTCAAAATAGTTTTATAACCTTACGTTTAAATAAGAACTCTTTTGAAAAATGTCATATTTAGTGAATGTAATATATGCATTGTGTGTGTGCCATGGTACGCAATGTTCAGCATGCAGCTTTAACAGTGTGATAGTTTATATTGTTACAGTAACAGCTTATGAGCTGTGTGTATATCGACTGGGTTTGGTATTGGTATTCAGCACTTTCTATTTTGGAAATGTGCGTGTGTGTGCGTGTGTGTGTGTGTGTGTGTGTGTGTGTGTGTGTGCGTGTGCGCGCACGTTTGTTTGTCTGTGTATCAGTGTGGTTGTTGGCAGTGCATTATGAGTGTGAGGCACAAATATTGTGGGAGATACAGAGAGAGAGAGTTAGTTCTTCTCCAGTGTATTATTTCATGTTTACATGATTTTATTTTAACAGTAGTATATAGTCTCTAGAGTACATATATTTCAATATGCATGCTATTTCATTGTCACAAGATACAGTACTAATCTTTTTCTTTGTGGGGCTAGAGGAGCATCATTTATATCAATATACGGTCATTCATTTTTCTATGCAAGGAAAGTCAATATACCACTGTGCCATTCTGTATTTTAACAATTTGTAGAAATGATAATGCACATGTGTGTATATATGCATGTGTATGTGTGTGTGTGTGCTCTGAGGGATATTTTGGGGTCATAAGCCTGTGAAAATCTGTAATAGATCAATAGATTATTTAGTTTCTTTGTGTCTCCAGCTGATCAAATTTGGACACAGCTCCACTGCGGGTATGAAATGTCATGTTTA
The DNA here is from genome assembly GCA_025399855.1 of Forbesichthys papilliferus. Lineage (NCBI taxonomy): Eukaryota > Metazoa > Chordata > Actinopteri > Percopsiformes > Amblyopsidae > Forbesichthys > Forbesichthys papilliferus. The sequence continues at coordinate 1,193 of JAODOY010016010.1, read as the reverse complement.
GCAACTCATCAGCTTGTGCATGTGTGAGAGAAATTTTGTGTGTGCATGTGTGTGTGTGTGTGTGCGTGTGTGTGTGTGTGTGTGTGTGTGTGTGTGCGCGTGTGTGTGTGCGTGTCATTAGATTGAACCTGAGGCTTGCCTGAGTGACAGACTGATGAGTTTGGTGTTTTTTTTCTGGGCTAACCACGGCCTGTCCCGTCTTGGATTTCACACGCACACGCACATGCACAAACGCAGATGCACGCGCGCACACACACACACACACACACAGAGGTTAGTCCATCCCCCTGAGAAATGAGGAAAGCTAGGTAGAGAGAGGGGGATGAAATAACAGAGACATAGGGGTGGTTAGAAGGGCTTCTCAGACAAAAAGGGAAGACGCTTGTTTGTTTGGGGAAGAAAATTAAGTATTTTCATAACATGTCATTTTTGAGATGGGTTGTGCTGAAGATCTATCAGCTCTCTCTCTTCTCCTCTCTTCTTCTCCATGCTCCCCCCATTCACACACACACACACACACACACACACACACACACACACACACGCACACACAGTGCAACAGTAAGCAGGCTGGAAACTGTACCCACATTAATCCATTATTGATGAGTCCATTCATTGATTAAAAGTGATAAGTGGTATTGACAGGAGGTGTGTGTGCATGTGCGTGTGCACACTATAAGCGACTGCGCTTGCGAGTTTGTGTGGCCCCTCAAATGATTTCTTCTCGTCCTCAAACGATAGAGCCCTAGTAGAGTAGAACAGTAACTCGCTGCACAGCGCTTACTTATTAGTTCCATTTGAAATCACCATAATCGTATTCTAATATTGTTATTTATACAGCTCAGAAATTCATTCCTCTTATCTTGATTCTTCTTGCTGAGGCTTACTGTCTACACTGTACACTGTGAAAGGGTAACAGCAAACTGCACAAATGTTACAGTGAAAGTGGTTGAACTTTGAGTGCAGTGGGTTTCAACGGCAGTTGAGCGTCAACGGTCTACCTGTAAGAAAACAATGGCTCCTTCGGCGGTGAAGGACTAATGTGTAGCGCTCTAAATGGTCTCTACTCTGAACACAGGCAGGCTACTGGGTTCCTTTGACCTTAAGAAGCACAGCGGCTCTCTCTCTCTCTCTCTCTCTCTCTCTCTCTCTCTCTCTCTATATATATATATATATATATCTTTCTACTTCTC
>JAODOY010015981.1:0-26545 GCA_025399855.1 Forbesichthys papilliferus | reverse complement strand
TATATATAGATATAGATATATGTATGGTATATCTTGTGTGTCTGTATCGGTGTATTTCTGCTTTTGTGAATTTGTCCATGTGTAATAATATATCATCAAATACATGCTTTCTGAGAGAGATAATGGCAAATGTTGAAATTGAATCCACTAAGGGAATCTGGTATTAGAGCGTGCAGAAGGTATCTCTCTATTCTCCTTCTCATCCAAAATGAATTGTACTTCGGTAACCACTCAACACTTTAATGGCACTACATGGAATTTTCTGCTATTTCCTCATTGATGATGCTTATATGATACAGTACCACTTTACAATAAGACTACCCTTTTTATAAAGGATTTTAAAATGATTTACAACTATCTTATTAATTAGGTTGAACACTTTATGAATCAATATTAAACGTCATAAACAAATTATAACTGTTTTCATGCGGGCTCACTTTTTGGAAAGATCAAGTTACTGCTATCTATCTATTATGTTAAATCTCAGATCTTGCTGTCATGTATGCTATTACAAGTATGTTAGGCTTTGGTCTCTCAATACTTAAAATGAGAGTTTAGATGTTTACTTGCTAACTGAAAATGAGACAGAAGCATTATGTTATGTGTAAGGAAACATCAGGCTTGACCTGAACATTGCTTTCCAAATATGTAAAACAAACATTTATCATACAAAGTACTATACAACAATATATATAAACCAGACCACTTACTGTAGTTAGCAACTATAAGGTTGCAACCCGTAATCCGTAATACGGGATTGTCCTTTATTGAACGATAAAATGCACCTCTTACTGAGTCAATACGGGACGCACTTTGTCACATATTCTTAGTGGACAACCTTCTCAAATGCATACACTATGTTTTTACCATGCTTAGAATGACTCGAGAATAATAAAACCGAATTAATTTCACGAGACCTAGGGGAGAAGTGATTCACTAAACAATGTCATTGTTTCTCTGGTTAGACTCTGGTGAGGCTCAGAAGTCCATTGCACAAGTTTTTAAATTGATTTTGTTAAAACAGTTAACCCCAGCTCAATTAAAAATTAACCTGTAATAGCCTATAGAAACATAGCACATAAAAAACTGATATTTGCCCCCTTGAATCTCTGCAAACCTGAGTATATCAAGCAGCTAACGTTAGTTTAGTCTGTGAAGCAGTGGCGCAGGATAGGATTTTTAGGTGGGGGGGATGAAAGTGTGTGGAAAAAGGTCTCAAATTATAAGTCTGTACAACAATGCTTTTAGTTATTAAAACCATATATGACGCCAGAGTTAAATATATCCCACCCAGGACTTGAACCCCACTCCCCCGCGCAAAAGAGAAACACATTACAAGGTCACTACCAGAAAATGATTATAGATAGCACCATCGCATGTATTGAAGTATTTGAGAGTAATATTTACGTAATTTATGGCTGCAGCACAACTGTTTTGCTTCACATGGTTATGACATAGACTAGGCTCTACACTGGTCAGCATGATCACTGGTCAACAACACACGCCATTATATATCTCCCTATTAAAAAAAGAAGCTAACCACTCGGAAATATTCCCCTTCCAACAACAGTCAATGTAGAAACATATGTCATGCGCAGGGGAATTGTCAAGCTTTTAGGAGAAATGCTTTTTTAATGCGTTTTAGACTACACATGGTTTTACATCCTAAAAGCCTAAGAGGGAAGTGTCGTATTTTTTTGCTTTTTCGAAAGCCAAAAAAGCAAGAGGAGATACCAACATAAACACAAGAACAGGACATCAAAGGGATAGTATCTGATGATCCAAGACAAAAACTAACTTTACTGTATGGTACAGTAAAGTTTTGTGTTGTGCGATTATGAGATACAGATCGATGTGAGACAAATCCTGGTGTGCTCAAAAAATGTCTAAAGCAAGCCAAGATAATGAAAACTATAGGAAGTCATAACTAAACATAATCTTAACATTAAACAAAGTAGGCTGATTTACCCTGTTAGAATATTAAGTATATTATTTAAGTATGTTTATCATTCACGTGCATTGTCAAGATTGTGCATTGAGACTGGGGGAATTATAATATACTGTCGCTCTCAAAAGCATTTTGTAGTTCTTTCTGGTTCTCTCTGATATTTAAGAACTATTATTTGAGAAATGTGCTATTATTTCCTTTGGAATATTTTTAACTGTTATCAAACACCATTAGCCTACATGCCAAGTACAAATAGCTTACAGGGCATGTGTATAGAAACAACCGGGTGGGGCATTGAATAGTGGGCTTGGAAAAAAAAAGATGAATAGATGGATGGAGGCTGCGCAAAAATAAACTTAGCGAAAATATATGGATTTTGATTACAGGTATATTTTACCCGTTGTGGCATTATAGTTATAATTTTTTTTTAGTTATAGGTGTTAAAGTTATAGAGGTGAAAACGTTTTAAATCTGGATTTATATTGTATATTATATTGTAAGTCATAGACTGGGGACTTCAATATACTATTAAAATGTTTTTAGGTACAATTGAAAAACTGCCACAGGTAAAACGTACACAGTTATAGTGCTAATGATTTATACATAGTTTATAACCTAATTAATACATGTATTATAAACTATTAATAAACCCTTATGAGGGCAGTCATATTGTAAAGTGATACCTGCTTGGGTGGTTATGTTTTATTACAAAAGCTTCCCACCGGGGTGGGTTCCTTGCAAATCTGATAATTCAAAAATACAAAAGTATCTGAATCTGTTATAATAGCTGCCTCTCCATTATTCTATCTGGGGAGTACAGTTATGTAGCTAATTGCGACAAGGCTCATGGGAAATGCAGTCCTTAAGTTGAGAGATGCTATTACTCATCGCAAAACTCCTCATAGTGACTTTAAAAATTATTTCCATTTGACTGACAAATAAAATTAAAAATGTATAACATGAACTGACTACGTATACGTGGATGAGGATGGATGGATGAATGGATAATAAAACCTGCTAATTGTTGAAGGCACATACAGTACCCACATATTATTTGTGTTATTTATTTGATTATGTCTCAAAGTTACTGCTATACTGTATCTCTAACCCTAACCTCTGACACCATTCAGAGAAAGGCGGTACATTCACTTAGCTAAAACATTTATGAACATGTTTGATATTTACTTCCTGAGTGATACAATGAAAGGGACTACAAGCATGAAAAGATATTTAAAAATAGGAAGAGATACCATTTTTTGTTTGCTCTTACTCCTCTCTTTTCCATACAGTAGCTTTCCACTTTTTGCTGTGTGGGTGGGCAGGGTGAGTGGGTCAATGTGTGGGTAGACATGCGGTAAAAACAAAGTTTTTGCGTATTAATGTTTGTGTGAACAGGTTATAAAGGATGTGTGAAAGGTGGTGTAATGTGTTGTTTACTTCATGAGATCCTCAAATCTTACATATAATGTGTTATTCTTTCGATGTCCACACTGTAAGACGCCTAGTGCGATTGGCACACCGGTGGATTACACTGTAGGGTGTAAAAAGTCTGTTTCTAAAAGTAACCATATGGACGTGACCTAATGGTTGTTGTAGTTGAGACTATGCCTGCAGTTTGGACTGTGGCATATTAAGAGAGCATTATGGCATTATGCATTCCTCCCAGTTTTCCACTGTGAGCTTTCCCAACATCTACTTGGCCGCGTCCATCAAGGTCACTTTGCCATAGCCAGACAATTTATTCCTTGGCTCCCAGTTCTGCCAGTACCTTCCTAGTCCAAGTCAGCTTGGCAGTGACTTCCCAGTGATCTCTGTCAGCTATCGTTCCCAGTAGAAGGGCAGTTTGTGTGTCTGAAAAAGGGTTTTGACTAACACATTTAGAACATCCAAGCTGAAGGTATAGCATGAAACAAAGCAAGCCAAAAAATAAATAAAAATAAAGGCATAAACTTAGGGCGCTGAATAGAGTGATGGAGATGATGCCAGTGTAGGATTTACACCAACACAAAGCAATTATTTAACTTTTTTTAGTCTACAATTCACACAGTACCCCTGACGCATATAACAGTGATCCGTGTGCTGTTGGTGCATGTGGTATCAAGCAGCAATACTAATATGCTGTAAACAGAGAGGGAAATCTCTGGTCATGGTCATACAATAGTGCTGAAAAGCTTGTCTTGTATGGAAACGATAGGAACGTTAAAACAAACTAAAACAAACTAAAACCCTGCCTGTCCCAACCAATCAAAACCAGACCAACAAGTTTTAGCAAACACACAATGAACTACATGTCCCCACTATGGCCATGGAGCCTGCCAGAGACAAAGGTCTTCAAAAGTGTGTAGCCTGCATCCCTGATTGATTGGTAGGAAATACATTCTTGCATATTGGTTGAATCTGACAAGGAGTGAGATGACCAACAATATTTTTCTTCCCTTCCAGATATGTTGGAGTCTAACAACCTACTGACATTCGACGGTCTGGCCAACAGCTCAGCATACCACACTTTCCTTTTGGATGAGGAGAAGGGCAGGCTTGTGGTTGGAGCTAAGGACCACATCTTCTCATTCAACCTTCTCAACATCAGCAGAGACTATGCACAGGTAAACATATTATGTTTGAATGTGTAGGCGTCTATCTATCTATCTATCTATCTGTCTGTCTGTCTGTCTGTCTGTCTATCTATCTATCTATCTATCTATCTATCTATCTATCTATCTATCCATCCATCCATCCATCCATCCATCCATCCATCCATCCATCCATGTGTTTTTACAGTAAGTTCACATGTAGGCAGTTCCCCATTCAGAGTGCCAGCAAGGGTCTTGGCTATCTGGAGACTGTATTTCTACTTAGAAGTGCCTCATGAATATTTCAGGCCAGACCTGTCACACTGGATCACACGCTGTGACAGGCATGCTAGCTGCTACCTGCACCTGGATGAATAATGGAGTAAACGGAAACAAAGTAGAGAACAAATTGCATAGTGACCCCGCAACTCTCACCCATTATACTATATGCACTTGCATGCAGGCGGGCACATACATGCAGGTGGACGCACGCACATGCACACACACATGCATACACACGCACACACACATGCACGCACACGCACACACACACATACATTTGTCACACTGGCCTGTGAGCTTTTATTCTGTGTTTCAGATTTCTTGGCCAGCATCTCCCCCAAGAAGAGACGAATGCAAGTGGGCAGGGAAGGATCTCTCAGTAAGAAAACAATGGCATATTTTATTTAAGCAATAACACATGAGAGGCAGTGCGCACGGGTGTGATTCGGTCGTAGGTACGTATGAGGCCGTATACAGTCTAACCCACGACCTTGAGTGTGTTATTGCATTCATACAACAGTTCGACACACTCATTTTATTTGTAAATAATAGTAATAAGCGCCAAACAGAAAATGATTTGTTAATGATTAATTCGACTCCGCCAACATCAATAGTCCTTCAACCATAGTTCTAAACTCCTATCGACAATCCCTCTGATTCTGTGTCAGCAACTGCGTGGCTGGACTGTTACCAAGCAAAACATAAACATCATGCTAGCTTGTTACATACATTTTCACGTTAACGCAGATTAGCTAATTTGTATCCAATACATCAATGTTTGTATCATGTAGTCATGTACATTTTCCTGTTTCCATTTATCACACAATACAGCCAGTAAAGAAAAATATGTTGAGTCACTTGAACAGCGTATCAGAAGTGCGTTGTTTTTTTAAATTAGCAACTGTTATTAGAAGAACACTGGTAAAGTGGAGTGATACACTGTACATGCATAGTTAAATGTCCCAATGCGTTAGACTGAAATATTGGCACTCATGGAATGCCTCTCATCCAATCAGATCACTTGGTCAGAACTAACTGTTGTATAATGCCTAATACAGCATGTGCACTGCAAGACTGCAGATTGCACATCTGTCACAAAGACAAAACACTCAAAATATATAGTGATAAACGTAATGTGATAAGTGATACATTTGCAGGAGAGTATTGTGCTATATCAGAACGTTGTTACCAATATTGAATCATGTTTTGTGACTATAGCTGTTCAATGCTTAATGTGTTTAGAGAAATGTTCACTATTTGACCATCCAATGTGAAAAAAATTACGCAAACAATTTCATCTGAAATTATATCTGACCGGATGCATTCCATGCCTTAAGTTTTGTAGATAACCCTGCCGTACTGAGTTATTATCACAACTGTGTTTGTATGACAAGCCAAGCACCACATCTCCCTGTGTCTGGCATAGTGTAAGCTTACCAGCAGCTTGTGTAGTGTGGCATAACTCTATGTAAACAAAAGGAGAGACAGTGTTCCAGCTCTCCAAAAGATGCCTTTTAAATATTAAGTTTTCAATAGGGCCGGAGGCAATGGACTGGAGTATGAAATCATAGCAATGCTGTTCCAGCCACAGTTCACTGCCAAGGTTTTAGCCACAGCAGGGATGCTGGAGCTCACATGCCAAACTATACAGCTAATTAGAAGGACATTAGAATGCTGTCTCTGTGTGTTCTCTGTAAACATTCTGGGCTAAATGAATGGCGAGCCCTGTAGAATAGAGTGGAGGGGAGTAAGGAATATGGATGAAGTACGTATGGATACTGGTAAAATTGTGACGTTTTCATAAAGAGTGTAATCCACTGTCGACTGCATTATTTACATTCAAGTCACTTTATGAAGATATACAGCAACTAATGCTGGCTGAGGTAACAGTAGGAAGCCGATAATGGTTTTAGGTGTTTAGATCATAATATATGCTTAACAGCTTTGCTCTGTCATTTTTGTGACCCCATGCATCGTCAGTGCACTTTTGAAGTTTTAGGGGATCATCTAAAACAAACTATACTGCTGCTACTTCTGTCCTACCCTTATAAACCCACAGCACAGACTCTAAGTCCAAAAACACACAATTGATGAGAGAAAAACAAAAGCTTTCATTACACATACCTCTTTCTGCTGCTGACCCAGAAAAGCCAGACCAACTTAGTCATGCGTGATTTCTGGCTCTATTTTCATTGCTATTTTTTTTTCCCCCCCACATGACATATGCATATTTATTTAAGGTCAGGGAACACATGGGAAATGGCCACACATCTCTGGAGCACCATTAAAGCACACAGCAAGATATATTGTACTTTACAATACAACACATTGATCAGCCATATTACATCTGATTGTGTGGAGAAGTGTCAGAAAAAAAGATTTACACAAATATGATATGTATATATACTATATATATATATATATATTTTTTTTATATATATATATTTTGTGAACATAATAATTGTTTATCTTTTAGTACTTTCGTCTTATCTGTGTTATTTGTGCTGCTGCCTGTCTTGACCATGACTCATGCAAAGTTGCTAATATTTCTACTCACTCATGTCAAATACTATCCTAATTTGCTCCAAAATTGACGTGCAAACCTTGGGTGCAAGGATGTAGAAATTAAAGTCAAAACATGATTAACACTGGGATGTGAAGTGCAAAAGGTGACGATGTTGTAGTGTAATTACTGTAATCTCCCCTCCTTCACCTGTCCATCAGAGGGAATGTTCTAACTTCGTCAAGGTGCTGCAGCCATTCAACCAGACCCACGTGTATGTGTGTGGGACAGGAGCCTTCCACCCTGTGTGCGCATACTTGGAGGTGGGCAAGAAACCAGAGGTATGTACGACATGCTCTTCCTCTTAACCTGCTTAGATTTACTTTCCTTAGTGGACATTCAACGTATGTATTATAGGAGTTGTGAAGGGCATCCTCCTGGTTGTGTGTGAGAGCCCTAAAAAAGCCTCTTAAAACTAGTTTTATTCACTCAGCAAAATGATGTGGAAAATTAAACACTGGGTTTCATAGACAAGAGTAGTTTCAATTTAAAAAATTGCTCTTTTCTCCTCCAAATGTCATTGTGTGTTTCCCATTCGTTAGACAGTCATTTTAAAGCAATTAGGATGGGGGGGGGGGGGGTCTATGAAAATTGCCTTCTCTGTAGACTGTGACCTAGCGCTGTGCTGCAGTTTCTGTGTTGTATGCAAGGTTTTGAGGTTACCAAGTCATAGAGCGTGGCGCTCTATGAGGCAGCTCTGGGACAGGATAAGATAATGGAAAAATAGATTATGGTTGTCAAATGTAGGAGGGGGACCCCCAGAGAGGTCATTAAACAACCCTGTGAACACTGTTTTTTGAGAGGATTGTGAGTTTATGTGACCCTATTACAGACAGTCGTCATGTAGTCGACACAGATCTACTGCGTGATGTATTGACCCATGTCGTCAGTCTACTGTAATTGATCCCCCTTGCCCAATGCGTTTAGGACAGCGTGTTCAAGCTGGAGTCCCAAACGGAGAACGGCAGAGGAAAGAGCCCTTATGACCCGAAGCTGTTGACGGCGTCACTGTTGATCGGTGAGTTGGTCAGGATCCTCTGTGAAACTTATATAAACATTCAGGGGCAGCCAGAACACCCGCAGTCATTACACCACATACATAATACACTGTCAGATGTAAAGTACGTGTGAATAACAGGAATGCTGTTCTATGTTGGTCTTTATGGGTTGATCTACTCTGTACTTAGACACACACACAAACCTCTCATTGTCTGCTCAATAAACTAATCTATTTTAATCAGCGGGAAGAGCAAATTATCTGGGAAAACTAGGTATTTTCTGGAATCTGACACATTTTTGTATTTTACTTCTTCAGCGAGTGGTCCAGGTTGTTAAGCAATATATGTGTATGAGTGCATGCGTTTAAGTTCTATACCTTCCAAGGATTGGATAATTACAGTGTGCAAGTTTTTCCCATTTGCATCCTGTTTTGTGTTAAATTCACTCGTCTTTTGGCAAATGAGGCGGGACTGCGTAAGCGTGTCATTGCTCTGTCACCCCGATTACGGCCAGTCACGTTATAGCACACCGTTTAACCTGACAGATGGCCATTTTCCAACCGATCACCCTCCGTCTTCACTTTCCTTTCTATTTCTCCCTTATAACTGCATTATGATGTACTCCTGCCTGCTTCACACCACACTGCTTTCCCCCGTCATGTCTCTACATATCATGATGTCAGTGCCGTGTCAGCGTAAATGTCACAGTCCGCATGTTCACTGCGTCACCCGCCAGTCTGTGGCGTCTGGTGTTGTCTCAGATCTCTTGGCCGACCTGTACAGCTAAGCCTCTAAATAATGCCCTCCACCTCCCCCACACCCACCAACACACGCATGCACGCCCACACACTTCACACCTGGTACCTAGATACCTCCTATTGCTCAGAAACCGACGTCGTTGCTAACTGTCCTCTTGTCTCATTGGTTCAGATGGTGAGCTGTACTCTGGGACGTCAGCTGACTTCATGGGGAGGGACTTTGCCATTTTTCGCACTCTAGGCAAGCATCATCCAATCAGGACAGAGCAACATGATTCTCGCTGGCTTAATGGTAAGTAAACGGGGAGTGCATAAAAGGGAGCAAGCAAGGACCTCTTTAAACTTTCATTTGAAAAAGAGCAGGACAGTGTCTCAATACAATGTTGCAGGCATATTACAGTTAGTATATACCACTTGAAAACAATACATTCATCTTACAGTAATGAACATATGAACCAACACAAACAACAATGAGAGCTAGCCTAAAAAACAAGGAAAGAGAGCAAGATGTTGACAACCCAAACCCCATACACCGAGAACAAGCCTGCTGTAGCCGCATGTGTGCACATTCGTTTGACAGGCGAGGTAGATGTGGCAGACAAATCTAGGAACATGAATCTTAATTGGTTAGAAATACTGCAGGGTAGCTGGCACAATGTAAATGGAATCATACAGAGGCACGGGCTATTGATCAGAGCAGATATTCTCACAAATCATTTTGCTCACTGATAGCTGACAGATGTCTTTAACATTTCTAACAAGTTCCATGTAGCTCTAAAATCATACCTACCGCACCTTTAACATATTACATGTTATACTAATTGGTTCCCACACAACTTTGAATTAATCACACTGAACTTTTGGGGTTCACAGTTCACGGTTAGATTGAAAGCAACTATTCAGAATGTTATGGGTTAAAATTATGCAAACGTGTGCATGTGCGTGTGCTTGTGTGTGGGTGTGTGTGTGTGCGTGTGTGTGTGTCAGATCCCAGGTTTGTGAGTGTGCATCTGATTCCTGAGAGTGACAACCCAGAGGATGACAAGGTCTACCTATTCTTCAGAGAGAATGCCATGGATGGAGAGCACGCTGGGAAGGCCACACACGCTCGCGTCGGACAGCTCTGCAAAGTACGCACGCACACACACATATATTTAGTTTTATTTATTTCTGACCGATACACACTCACAGAAAGACCATGCATATTGATGCAAATGTATATAATAACAACACATTCACTGTATGAATCTCTAATTTAAATTAAATGGAGATTTAATTGACACCAATATATTTTCATTTAGATATGTGCGTCTGGTGAAACGGTTCAACAGGGAACAGCTCTCATTTGTGAGACAGATCTATTTGGAAGACACGCTGGGTGCCCGTAATGGCAGCTTTCATAAGCTATTTTCTCTGGTTATTTTTAGCCAGGAGATGCGTGGGCTTTGTTGTGTGAGCGTGGTCCCTAAAGACAACCTGAGAGATGGCTTAAATGTCAGAGTGAGAGGCAGAGGGTATGGCAATAACTGCACTGTCATTTGTGTTGGCGGGCTGACTGGCCTAGCATCCAATTTCAGTGTCTGTCCCGTCCAGATTCATTGAGCAGGAATACACTAAGTGCACCGCAGATCACTGATGTCCATCCTCGTGCCATTTAGCTGTTTATGGCGTCTCCTTCATTACGATCCGATCCCTCAGAATGTCAAGAATCTGGCCAGCTCAGCGCAAAACAAGCCATCCATTATGTAGAATGCCTTATTAATTTAGGGCTGTGCATATTTGGGACATAACAGGCTGCCATATATCAATACTGAGAGGGATGCGGTTGTCAACATCAAAGTGTGTGTGTGTGTGTGTGTGTGTCAGTGTGTCTATGCAGTATGGGGGTGTGTATGGGAACATAGTGTACACTTTACTCAACGTGAAACCACATTACTTACCACTGGTGACATTAAAAAAATGTCAAGGTGAGGCCTTTATGATTGACAAGCATGCTTGTTTATTAATAATAGCAATAAATCAATCTGCATTCCTGTTTCACCCTGCCTGCTAATCACGTGAATATTTTAGATGTGCTGGTAGTTTTCTTTTGCATGATAAACACAAACGTAGTTAGATGTTGGCAGTGAAGGCAAATGTCTAATGTAGAACTTGTCCATGTGATCTCTGATCCAGAATGACCTGGGAGGCCACAGGAGTCTAGTTAATAAGTGGACCACCTTCCTGAAAGCCAGGCTTGTTTGCTCCGTGCCCGGGCTCAATGGAATAGACACACATTTTGATGAACTACGTGAGTGATCTCTTCTTCTCTTGACCTAACCCTAACCCTTCTCTTGACTCACAGGAATAATTTGCTGCTTTGTCAATCTCAACCAAAAACCCTTATTTTACATTGTTTTTGTTTTTCAGAGGATGTATTTTTGATGAGCAGTAAGGATCCTAAGAACCCAATTGTCTATGCTGTGTTCACCACATCCAGGTGCAGTGGTTGTGTGCCCGACTCTAGTGGCATGATTCTGCAAGACAAAGGTGTATGTCTCACACTTTCTCTTTGCTTTGTGTCCATCAGTAACATCTTCAAAGGTTCGGCTGTGTGCCTGTATAACATGGCAGATGTCAGGAGAGTGTTTCTGGGTCCTTACGCCCACAGAGATGGACCAAACTATCAATGGGTGCCCTTTCAGGGACGTGTGCCATACCCACGCCCTGGTACGGTGAGTGTCCATCTGATTAATCACTTGATTTATAATCATCTTCAATATACAATCTGGAACTGTACCTATACAAGTTGTAGACAGCATGGGCCAATAGGCCTATTCTACTAGGCTCATTAAGCTCTAATGTGTCTGAGAGGCCATTTTACCAACAATTGGTAACAGCCTAAACTTACCACAATTCTATTTGATATAATGTTTCTCCACATTTTTTTCCAGTGCCCCAGCAAAACGTTTGGAGGTTTTGATTCAACCAAAGATCTTCCTGATGAGGTTGTGACCTTTGCCAGGAGTCACCCTGCCATGTTTAACCCTGTCTACCCAATCAACAACCAACCCATCGTTGTCAAGACAGATGTGGATTATCAATTCACCCAGATAGTTGTGGACAAAGTTGAAGCAGAGGACGGCCAGTATGATGTGATGTTCATAGGGACAGGTATTCAGTCTTTCCCAGTCACATTTATATAGATGCTCTTATAAACATATAAATCTGACCGCTCATACACTGTGAGGTGAGAACCAGAAGGGCGTAAGGGACATTTCTACAACTTTACAGGATGGCCAAAACAACATTTGAAAATTCACATATGCCTTTCATCCATTTCCTCTAAATGCATGGGCCCATCTGATGACAATATGAACAAATCATTACATACAGTTTAAAATAAATAACAATCTATTGTGATAAAATGAAAATATAACGTAAAAAATCCTTCTCAAAAGGGTGTAAGTGCAGTTATGCCCTTTTAGGAAACAACTGACTTAGTATGTTCAGTATTTAAGTATTGTTTTTTAGTGAATAACTGCAAATTTATTAAGAATCTCTGTTACACCCAAAATGACACCAGTCTCACTGATACTCACATTGTTTATCAAACACATACGTACACTTGTGAACGTTTTCTACCACTGGCAAAGAAACTAGTACAGAACAGTGGTCTTACTTTTCTACTGAACTGTTCTACGTATACTGAAACATGTATGCTGTCATTGTACTATAGACATGGGGACAGTCTTGAAGGTGGTGACCATTCCCAGAGGCTCTTGGCATGATCTAGAAGAGGTCTTACTGGAGGAGATGACTGTATTCAGGGTATGCAGTTGTCTCATTAGCTGCTTTCCCTTTGTAACCATTGCTAGTTACTATGAAGCAAGACGAATAATGTATTTGTCAAAATTCTGTGTTCTTACAGGAGCCGACAGCTATAACTGCTATGGAACTTTCTACCAAACAGGTATTGCTAATAACTGTGTTTATATGAACAAGAGGTATGTTGTCAGAGTATTACACTGTTCCATAGATAAACCATGGTACTGTATAGCCTTGATGATTGATGTTTACATAAGGAGGGCAATGTAGGGGCATATTATCTGACTAAAGAAATACAGTGAAATGTGAGTGTAACATGATAATGCATTGGGGGAATACAGTGTAAGATCTGAGGGTTTTACACCTTTACAAATGTTACAAGACACGACTGCTCGTGTTCATTTCTTTGTAGTTGTGTTAGAGCTCTCCCATCCAGGTGTGTCACACCTTGTGCCGCAGGGATATAAGGACAGAACAAAGACACATTTGTCAAGTGAGCTAATCTAACATATCTTGACATGAACAAATCTGTTATCACACTCAAAGATCTCAATAGATCTCATGTCAGCCCAGCGGTTCATGAATTCTCATACTACATACAGGTGGAGATGAATGTTGCGAGAGTCTTACTGCGTCAAAAGAGCATAGGGGATTAGTGGGTATAAAGTAAATGTACTGTAGTGAAAACTGTTGCCCAGTCTTAGCTGTTACAGCATACATGCAGTATGCATGTGTCATCATGTGCCGACAACCTGTAAAGTCAGATGCATTGTACACTGATGAGTTGTGTCCTCCGCAGCAACAACTGTACCTGGGTTCAACTATTGGCATCTCCCAGATGCCGCTGCATCGTTGTGAGGTGTATGGCAAGGCCTGTGCTGAATGCTGCCTGGCCAGAGACCCTTATTGTGCCTGGGATGGCACAGAGTGTTCCAGATACTTCCCCATGGCCAAGAGGTGCTTATGCCTGGACACGCACACACACACACACACACGCACGCACTCACAACACACACACGCACGTACACACACACACACGCACAAACACGCATGCACTCACACACAACACACACACACTGGCTGTCTTATATAATGATATATAATAATAATTTTAGTGCAACACACACAGACAGTCTATGTTTTACAACATTAAATGTTGTTAAACACTTGAGAAATGCTTTAGTCATATAATTGTAGTATAGTTTATTAAGTATCTTACTGAGTATCTGAGGTTGACAATCTATAAATTAATGACATATGCAAGTCTGCCAGTGTATAGGGTTAGCAGATGAACGTTTGAATAGAGCAGCCTTTGTACGCGCACCAGAAGCCCCTCTAGGTAATAGAGTCGTATTTCCCCCCATATGTTTACTGTCAATGAGGACTGATATTAGTGATGTCTGGAGCCCATGTCTGGGTGAAGCAAGGGTGAAGTAGGTGTTGCAGATTCAATAATGTGCTTGGAGATTGTCTCTTGTGTGTGTGTGTGCGCGTGCGCGCGTGTGTGTGCGTTTATGTGTGTGTTTGCTGGCAACTTCCCACTCATAAAGCTCCATGGGGACTTATTGATTTTAGTGCTAGCTGTTCAGTATCCTGTTTCCTTGACTAGTTGGACTCAGAAGTCTTGCATCCAGAGATTTAGACAGGCAGCCAGAGAAATTTCACACCTCCAATTACCCATCGACCACGACACGGGGTCAGAAAGATGAGAGGCGCAGTGAGAGAGCGGTTCCTTCCGCCTCCTTCACTGTAAATAAATTGCTGTCTTCATCGCTGTGGCGTTGCCAATGTTTCTTTGCACATTGTTTACAGAAAATATCCCTGTTTCCAAGCTGTGATTGTGTGTATTAAGAACGCATTGGAATTCGGTCCCTGTGTGACGAACGCTGACAAAGACAGTCTGTGTTGATTGATTAGATCTGAATTCCTCTGTAACACACACCCTGTAATTAAGGGTTGTCTTCGAAAATGTTGTGTGATGCCTTGGCTCAATGCAGTTGTCTATTTGCTTTGGCTTAAACCTACTGCTTACACACGCACACACGCTTGAACGCACACACGCGCGAGCGTACCCACGCACGCTTCAGTCCTGTGACCTTGATGAAGGACGACTGTGTTCACATGTGTTTCTGCAGGCGAACAAGAAGGCAGGACATCAGAAACGGAGACCCGTTGACACAGTGCTCAGACCTGCAACATCAAGGTACATGCGCAGTACAGATGAACAACAAAGAAAGCATTCATTCTTGTCATTATAGTAGTGAAGCTGTGAAGAGGAACATGTGTGTAGTCTGACAGACTAACTATGTTTACATGCACACTAATACTCATGTCATTCATTAATGGCACCAATCCAGATGGATATTAGCATACTGCTTCATATAAGCCTGTTCCAACCTAACAGGGATAGAATATTACGATTTCATAGAATGATGCATGGGCAGAATGTTTTTTTTTTACTTTTGTGTTTTTATTTTCTGGAATATACAAACATAGCAACTGTGTGAAAGTACAGTACATGATGTTATACCATATCAGCTAGTTCGTTCCAAACTTAGAGAGAGTGAGGCCTGCTCTAAGTATTCTAGAACAAAAGAGCATTTTATTCCGCTTTGAACACAAACAACGGTTCAACGGAAGCAGTAGCTTCCGGCCACTGGCTAAGCCATCAGAGCAGCTAAAGGAATGAAAGAAAGAGTGCGTGTGGCGTTGCCTCCGAAGCCTCCATGCGCTTCTGCTGGTGTGAAGATTAGAGTCGGCCATGCGCAGCTTATAATTAGCATGGTCAGGATTCCTCTGTGTCTCCACTGTGTCGCCAAGCTCTCCGCTCCACTGGCCTGTTAGTGGTCTCAGCCCAAAACACAGGGCTTAAGAGTGAGGTCAAACACACGCTTTCGCTGGCGTAATTATACATTTATTCATTTAAGTGAGCTAAGAGAGCCTGTTATCCACTGCACAACATCCCCTTTTGGGGAGTAATTGGAATATAATATACTCGTACATGCTTGCACATTCTGCCAACTAGAATTGATTGACTTCTGAAAGTAGTCTTTGCTACAGTCAGAAAATACACTGACCTTGGAGTACACAGTGTCCATATAGGTTCGAACAGTAATCCCACACACTTTATTGTCTAAGGCCTTGGTTCCAGTTACAGCCCATTTCCTGGGGAAACAGACCCAGTGCCTATGTGGTGGGAATTTGCTCTACGTGTGATTGAGTGTGATAAGAAAAGAGACAGACAATATGAGTACAATGTGAACTGCAGTCACTCCATAGAAATGAATACAAAACAGGCAACACTGACTAAAGTTAAATAAAATTAAAATTAAATTAATTTAAAAATAAATAAAAAACATAAAAGTTAGACTTCTGAGGACGGCAATTTATTTAAACGTCTGTAAAATAAATTAAATTACCTTTTTCCGTGCAGTCTGAAACGACCACTGCAACCAATGAGATCTGTAACCAACTACAAGGGTTAATTTAGCTGATGTTTTGTTTTGTTATGTATGCGTACTGTTGACTGGTCTAGATGAACTGAGTGGGCAGGCTTCCGTGCTGGATAAGACGGTGTATGGAGTGGAGAACAGCAGTAGCTTCCTGGAGTGCTCGCCCAAGTCCCAGAGAGCCCTGACCTACTGGCAGTACCAGCGAAGCGAGGACGACCGCAAACAAGAGGTGGGCTGGTGGACTCCTGTTCCTTAATGGCAGCTTCTTCTATTCATAAAATACTCTGTTGACATCTAGCGATAGCATGTCTACATTTATTTATGAAGTTCACTCATTGGTTTGTTCTATACTGGCCATATGAACTCACAGATGGTCTGAAATGAATGTGTGTGCAATAAGATAACATATTGATTTGAAGTTTGTATTAAATTGTCGCTATGATTGTTTCTGTATTTTCTAACTCTATTTATTATTGCTGCAGATCAAAGCAGAGGAGCGTTTCATCCATGCTGACCAAGGCTTGCTCATTCGCACGCTGAGAAAGAAGGATTCTGGGATATATCTGTGCCACGCGGTGGAGCACGGCTTCATGCAGATCCTCCTCAAGGTCACCCTGGAGGTCATCGACACCGAGCGCATGGATGACTTGTTGCACCGCGACGAAGAGCCGGCCATCCACTCCCCCGCACAGGAAGTTTCCTCAGCACGGGAGTCGCCCAACCAGAAGCTGTGGTACAGGGACTTCCTGTCTCTGGTTAACCACCCGACACTGAACAGCGTGGACGAGTTCTGTGAGCAGGTGTGGAAGAGGGAGAGGAAGCACAGGAGGCAGAAGGCTCACTTGGTGCAGCAGGTCCAAGTGCACCAGACACAGCAGCAGCAGCAGCAGCAGCCCAAGGCGTTTGTGCACGCCCACGGCCACGTGCACGCCCACGGCCTGGCTGCCAAGTGGAAACACCTGCAAGACCGACAGAAGGGACGCAACCGCAGGACCCACGAGGTGGAGAGGCTTCCCCGCAGTGTCTAACCTATGAACGTTGACCTCTGACCCCTGAACCTACAGTACTCCCAGTCCTGCCCCCTTGATTACCCCAACCCCTACCATCCTCCTTCTACCACAGTGACTTGAAAAAGGAATGGTTCAACATGGAGGGAAAAAAAAGGCAGTACATTCTCATCTGTCGGCTGGTATTGCGTGCGTGGGCAGCCTCGTTTACAGTGAGCCGGCAGAGATTGACTGCAGGAGACTGGATGTTGTATTACACATGACTGTAGGGGCGTGTTATATCAGCTGGCCTGTGTGGACCCAGCACCACGGAGGGACAGTTTCAACCTGCTTGAAGGCAGGACATCATATCCACTTTAAACACATCACTGGCTCTAAGGTGAAATTGCGGTGTCTATACAGCACTATTATGGTATAGTATCTTTGTGCAACTAAACATATTACTGATACTTGAGAAGCTTGTGTCCTTATAAACACATGTGAGAGGGGAAACGATTATATTTAATTAAAGAAATAGTTCAAATAAGACTGAACGTGGTATAACAAGCACAAAAATAAGTCTATCCTGTTGAAGCACAACGTTGAGATCATGGATGATCGGTTAACCGAACAAGATGAAAATGCCCAAACACTGCAAGAGACAGTAATTTAATCAACAAACTATCCTAAATATTATTTCTTAGAGTAAATATGCTGTGTCATCTCCTCTTGGTAAAGGGAATAGCCTGTGGTTGTGCTACTTTATACCCTAGAAATAAACTTTCACTTTAAAAAAGAGCTTTTATGATAGTCTTAAAAAAATACTTAGTTTTTTTTCACGCAGTTGGGAAAAAGAGGGGGAATGTTAAAAGTAATGACCTAGATAAGCTCCACATAAGAAAAAAGTTTTAATATTGTATTTTTGTTAATCTTTTTATGTCATCAATTCCAGTGTGAACAGTCACTTCAGATGCCATGCACCTACATTCTCTCAGCGCGACTTGCCACGTAAACAATAAACTCATGTTGATTTAATTATGCAATTTATATACATGTTTCCACTAAACATATATTTATTGATATACAGTAATGTACATTGTGAATATATTATTTCATATGCAGTCTATTTTTTCAGTATGACCTATTTGTGTTGACTAATTTGATTTACTGGACCAATCTTCTAAACAGACATTTTTCAAAATATCTGTAGTTTGACTAATGTTATATTATATATATATCAACCATTTCAATGTACACCCACGACAATAGCACGGCATAAACACATAACTGCTTTTCTGCATCACATGGGCAATATGGTGCACTGCATGCATTAAATGCTGACATACTGATCATAACAATAATTATCACACACACACCTAGAATCACACAAAAACTTGGAATGTAGCTGTGAAGAATATGTAAATAGAACTAAATATATGTCTAAAAGTATGACACTGTGTAAAAGTGCATGTCAATGTTATTGTAGCATATCTGTTTTGTTTTAGCAGTGATACAATATACTTGTCCAATATTGCTATATTCTGTGGTTATCTTAGAGCATCCCCGTGTATTAGGTGATGTAAATACTATTCCTGTAAGGAGTCCAAAATTCTGTTCTGGTACAGTAATAACTACTTAAGAGTAGGTATGCCAAACACAGTCACTATCTCTGTCACTATTCAAGTTATTATCCACAAACAATGATTGAACAGAACAGTGTAAAGTTGCCGTGTAACATATCAGTATACTATCAAATTGTCGTGTTAACGAGACACCTACTCCTAAGTCTGAGAAGAGGGCGACACTTTAGACAAAGAAGAAGAAGAGACAGTGATCTTAGGATGACAAGTTAACCACCCTCAAAATGACTGCTGATGTTGCTGCTCTTAAGGAATATTTGGCATGATGGTGATGTATTCTACTGGTCTAATAAATGTCTTTTCTTAAAGCTATGGTGTCATTTATTAATAATACTGTAGGTATATCACTGTATAATATCTCTCACTTCCTTTCAAATATTCTTGTCTTCTTTTTGGTTCACTCTTACTCTGTTATGGTCAAAGTTCATATATATATATATATATATATATATATATATTTGTGGCTGTACACAAAGGACTCGAGTCATTAAATACATTACATTTATCTAACCTACCTCCAGTAATAGCAGTGGGTGACCAAAATGTGCATCATATCACACATAAGTTAAATCTTGAGAGTGTTAAGTCAACAATTCATTATATATTTAATGTAGGCCTACTTTGTCAAAGTTACATTATGCATCTTTTCCTGCCTACCCCATCTGTATAGATATACTCCATGCATATCACAAAAATAAAAACCTTTTAGACTAACCTAGCATTCACCCGGCATAGAAAATGTCAAAACGGCTCTGAGCCACTTCAGCATGTTGTGAGACAACCCGGTCTCACGGTCATTCGTATTCATAACACAATTTATTAAATGTATGTGCAATTGGTGTTTTTCATATTGAATGCACATTTCCTGAAGATGTGAAATTGAGTTATGAATACGCATAACCGTGAGGCTGGGTTTGTGAGAACACCAGCATGATAGCGCAAGGGAAGCCATACATGGCTTGGCTGTAAAAGCCATTCCTGTTGGTTTCTATGACGTCCAAACCAGGTGGGCTTGGTGAACGGCCAGGGAATGAGCCGTGTGGTGCAAGACTGTGTGTCTTGCAGCAACAGCACCATACACTTATTCATCTGTCTGCTATTGTTAATTTTACTGGGTACTGGGAAGTACACCACTCAATAATACAAACATTTTTAATCAGAACACACAATTTCTGGAAATCTAACAGAAATATATAGTATATTATTAAATAATAAAGAATTGCACTACTGCTCTTTGGTGGTGACTGCATGTACACTGTTACAGGTATACAGTATGTGTATAGTACAGTATACTCTATATTTTATATAAATATATCAGAAACACAAGACAATGTTTGTCATGAAATGCTTTGTAGTTTTGTATTGATATTGAAGCTAACATATAGCTCAACTGGGGTATGATATTGACCCCTCCTGTTGACGTAGATTCACTTGGGGCCGCTCAAAAGGTCTTCTCCTTATATGTCTTTAGATTTATCAAAGAGAACATTAATGTGCTCTACACTGCTCTTTGTCTGCAGGGGAAATTAACACACACACACTCGCACACACACAAAAGAGACAAGTGACTCCCATGGGAATGTGTGTCAATAGTGAAGTGATAGATATATGACCTTGGAGAGATGTGAACGAACAATATGTGCCTTTAATAACGATTCTCTTGACAACACTTCAGATGGGCTCATGTCAATATACAGTAGGAAACACGTGGGGGTTGCTAGCTCAAAGACGTGACAAAATAATATAATAATAAAATGTAAATACTCACTTGAACTCAGAAAATATACTGTAATTGTCTTGCTGGTGAAATGAAATGTAGCCTAGATGTATCCTTTTTCTGTTGAATGGATAAATACTGTATTTCTTTCCCCATCGCTGTGAAACTGCAGAGCGTGACTGCCCTCCAGTGTCAGTCTAAAACAAGCACACTTACAGATTATGCATGCATTCCAGTACTGAAATACCAAACAAAGCAACAATAACTACTGTAAAGCTTTGTGTGTGAGGATGCTGCACCTACTGTAACATCTATATAATGTGTGTGATCTGTGACTATGGTGACGTGCTGCTTGATTGTGTTGCTGTCGATGTGTTGTTGGTATCATAGTTGTCTATGATATTTGTAATATATGTCTGATGGGTGCTGTATACTGTATATGGCATACATTGACTCTCTGAGAAAGCTAATACAATTATTCCAATAGGGCAGCACTAAATGACTAATATATTCAATTGAAGAAAAATGCACAAGTGACCGGATGGGAAAGAAAAATGAAATGGATTCACATGTAAGGTGAATTAAAGTCATGGCACAATATGATAATGAGATCGGAAATTGGTCCAATACTGACTTAAATATCTGGATCGGTATCAGTGACTATTGGACAGTTGTAACTGATCTATGGGACTAGTCAGCAATGTCTAACCTGCCCAGGCCACACTATCAGCAGCAGGTTTCTAAAATGCATATAAGTCCTAAAAGAGTTTGCCTGTCGTTTACTTTGAAACTTAACTTAGACCAAACCACTCTAAACTAATGCATACATCAATGACAAAATTATAAAATGTCCTTATATTCATATATAGCTGATGTTTCCTTACACAACACATTATTCCCAGTCCCTTCCTAAGTCACAGTGAGGAATACAGCTTCATTTAATACCGGAATCGGATCGGTACTCAGTATCGGCCGATACCCGACGTGCAGGTATCTATATCGGTATCGGGACTGACATAATTTGATCGTGCCATCCCTATAGTGAAAAATCCTCTTTTCAAATACAGCTCCTTATATTAATAATATCTGATACATACACTAGTATGTAACTTGAAAGAATCTTTGTATAATAATAATAATAATGATAATAATAATAATAATAATAATAATAATAATAATAATAAAGAAACAATAGTACATTTAGAAATGTTCAGATATGTCTTTTTACCAACCATACCTTTTCAAATATTAAAAATATAACGTTGTAAATAATTCAAACATCAGCAGTGTCTACTGTTTTATCTCCAGTAGATACTGAAGGTATCTACCGGTGAAGAGTGTTGCCAAGCGTGTGAAGTTCTGGGAGCCTCAGGGCATACGTCATATGTGAAGCAGCTGAGTTGGCTATGCAACAACACTGTCAGGCCTTATTTTACCAGTTAAACTCCTCTTTCCTCCTTTGTTTCAGGTGAGATATTCCCTTTTATCACAAAGAAACAGAAATTATTCTCACATTGTTGTGACAGTATGCTATTCTGGGTGTTCTGGAAATAAAATAGTGTTCCTAGTACAAACATATGAAAACACACACATGCACGCACGCGCACCTGGACACACACACACACACAAAACAAAGATTTACAGCTGCCTGGCAGGTCACATAGTTTCAGATAAGTAGATATTCTGAAAATTCCAACTGTCTTCACAGGATTTGATTGAATCATGCAATATATATTTATTTGTGTGGTTGGTCAAAGTACTGTAAGCTGCTCAAACCAAGCTTTTAAAAATGTCCAGAATATGATATACCATACATCCTGGACATCTTGGTCTGTATACAATATGTTAATTTTCAACCTCTTGTCCCAATCTGTGTGACATTTACTCAGCTGGCGAATGACCTCTGTCAGCCTCCATGCTCTTAGTGAGATAAACACTGTTGGTAATATCACACTCCACTTCTCTTACGTGAGGGAGCGTAGCCTATTGTATAGAATGCATGGACCGGGGAGTGATGTAATGACAGTTAATTTGCCTTCCAGCTGTCACTTATCAAAGGCTTTTAAAGTGCTGGCAGTGTTGGTGTCTGCCGTCATTGAGTCAATAGTGGGGAGGTTCAAGAGTTTTTCTGGAAAATCTAATTCAGCCGGGCCGTGGGATGGGGGATGGATTTTATTGACCATTGCTTAGTGATGCTTTAAAGCATGCTCAGGTTCTGTACTATACTGTTTAAGTGTGTGCGTTTCTCCAGTGTGTGACAGTGTGTTAGACTGATGCTAGCTAGCATGCAAGGCCACGTCCTTTGCCCAGGGTGGTAGAAAGGGCATCGTGGTTAGTGTTGGCAGCTTGGCAGCAAAATTATGGCAGAGTGTGTGACAGAATGGCACATGAGATTTAGACTGGACTCATGACAAGATCTTTAGCTCATTCCCCATGTGGGAATGGCCAGCACGGGTTATTTGTATGATTGTGTCACGCTCTCCCTCTCTCTCTCTCTCTCTAATGCACTGACTCACAGGAATGTCCGTTCACGTATGTCTCACAATTGAGCAAGCAAGGAAGCAATCTTACGTTCAGTAACAAAAAATGGACAAGAATGTTTATTAATTTCACCATGTTAAATACAATTGAATTTCTCAGCATATGCTGGATGTATTCTGCAACTACAACACTGCTATTAGGAAATATCCAGTGCTGTTGATGGGAGGGTAATGTAGCAATATGATCCCAATAATTAATAATAAGTCTCTTTGGATAAACGTGTCTGCTAAATTAGCTAATAGTGAGGCAAGTGATGCTCCGGCTATGTCTTTTTGGTGACAGTGTGCGACGTGGTAAACAGAATTAGAAGAGGTGCAGCAGACATGCCTCGAGGCAGTCTGGGCTTCCGAGGGAGAAGCTGTTGACTGAAGAAGTTGACAGACTTAATGTTAACAGCCATGAAAGCCATGGATCTGTTGAAAGGAGCTTAGACGAGATAGGCTCAGACAGGGGTGAATGGGGCCTCAGGGCCTGACCTTATGTGACTCTGGGATGCGTCACTTCTCTTGGTACAGAGGTCAATTTACTCACAGAAAGTGCTTGAGCATGGCTTGACTTGCCTTCCCAACTGCTAACATGAAGGTATTAAGAAGGTATATATGTTTCTATATGTTTTTATATGTTCCTGCTTATTCTTGTTTTATTTATTTTGACTTTTGTTTGGATCATTTTGTAAAAAACATGGTCAACATGAGTTGTTTGTCAGTCTGCTTTATAAACATATTTATTTGAATTGACTGAATGTGCGATTCTAACCCTGCTGACTTTTTACTGTAAGCTACAATTTAAATGCATCTCATTACTAAACAAGAACCAGAAGTGCAGTCCCACAACTGAAAGCCTGTTAGTTGACACAAAGGGTTGAATGAAGTGAGTCAGAAACCACAAGCTGTCTCCTCCCAATGTAAAAGCAGGAACCAATAGAGGCTTATGTCATGCTTTTCTTATTCACACAATAGTTACTGTATGTGGAATGGTCAATACACTAATTATGGGCACATGATGGGGACAATTTTCGGCAACATTGATATTGCCTGAAATAATCCCCCCTTTCAAATGCTGTATCTTTAATCAGGTCATTTTAATTATATGTTGTACACATTCTAGGCAGCAGTTTATGCTAGCAGAATGATTTGGAAGTCATTAATACACTGTTTAACACTTTGCAGCCAGCTTACATAGAAGGACAATTTTCAACAACATTGATATTGCCTAAAACTGTCCCACCTTTTAAAAGCTGTATCTTTAATGTAATAATTTAAATTAAATGTTGCACACATTCAAGGCATCAGTTAATGCTAGCAGAATGATTTGTAAGTCATTAATACATTGTTTAACATTTTGCAGCCAGTTTACATTGGGGGACAATTTTCGGCAACATTGATATTGCCTAAAACTGTCCCAACTTTTAAAACCTTTTACCTTATTTTAATACTTTAAATTATATGTTATACACTTTCTAGGCATCAGTTTATGCTAGCCGAATGATTTGGAAGTCATTAATACACTGTTTAACACTTTGCAGCCAGTTTACATTGGGGGACAATATTCTGAAACATTGATATTGACTGAAACAATCCCCCCTTTCAAATGCTGTATCTTTAATCAGGTCATTTTAATTATATGTTGTACACATTCTAGGCAGCAGTTTATGCTAGCAGAATGATTTGGAAGTCATTAATACACTGTTTAACACTTTGCAGCCAGTTTACATACGGGGACAATTTTCGGCATTGATATTGATTGAAATTGTCCCCCCTTTCAAAAGCTGTTACCTTATTTTAATAATACAGCCTTACTGAATGAAAATATCTTGCTTAGTAAAAAAATTACATTAGGCAACTTGTCTTTATCTACAGATTATTAAATTAGCAATTTTATTATCCATAGGCTAGCACTTGGGTTAGCACCTGTGTTTCACAAAAACCTGGACACCTGACGGACCAAATGTTTTGCCTGCACCACAATCAAAAACCATTAGGGGCTATTATACCATAGTAGACTATAAATGTGCATTATAATTTGTGTACTTTATTTGTGTTTTTTATATAATTGAAATAAAGATGTGCTAACTTGATTGCTTCTAGATTCTGGCTTTGCTTAGGCCTACTCCCTTTTCGCTAAACAAGGTGATATGGCTACATTAGATTTGCACAATACCAGGCTAATCTCACAACAACATTCAGTTTAATTAGTATGCTTCAAGATTTAAAATATATGAAGACTGAAATGACAACCTTATAATAAAACATTATGCATTATCTAAGCCTACCTAATTTTCCATTAATATTTGGGATTTCCCTTTACTGCAGCTATCAGCTATCTCTGTCCTTCAATTAATGACTTAAAGTCAATAGGCCTACATGGCATCTTAAAGTTATATCTGACCTGAAGCTCAAACGTGTCCATTGAAACTGACAGACCACATTCTCAGACCACACATTTTCCATATGACTCCCCAGATAGCAAGCACAGTTGGCCCGATTGCGGCTGAATGTCGGCACTGACGGCTGAGGTCCGGGTCGGTTGATGCAATGTGTCTCTTAAATGGGCCGAGCATGACATGCTGTTGTCAGTGTGACTACATTGTATTTTACTTGGCCCGATCATGGTTTGATGTGCAAGCATATTCTGGACCAATACCCATGAAACAGACATCGATCGTGTCGTGATGTTTAGTGGCAAAAATTCGAAGATAATGTGGTAAACGGACAATATACTGTACTCAGCCCGATTCTTTTGAGCAAGTGGCTTTCCTACTATTAGGCCAACTGTCTTCTGCGAACTGTGCGAGAACGGCGTCTTTTCTTTTAGACACTGTGGTAAGTAGACTAATGCTTTACTTGTTAACCATCAATGTAAATTATGAGTGTGAATAACAGAAATAGTCGTAACGATCGACCAGCTATGATAAAAGTTTGCATGATCGACCGGATTCTCCAACAAAAGTTGTGTCAAATCAGGTAGGCCTATAACTACAGTTTAATCATGGTGCATTTGAAGAGTGATTAGTGTATCCTATCAATCTAAAGTTGTCCATCTTGATACATTTCTTTAATCCAAAATTATCCTTGTGACCAGGTGATTGAATGTTTATTTCATGATCTGTATTTTACAGACCAAAGAGGGCAGGAAACAGGCAAAAGAGAAACCATTGGATTACTAGAATGTGTGCTTCTTTTAAAGTATATTTGGCCCTTTATGGGTGTTGGAATATGGGGTGGTGTCTTCTCACCCAGTTCCAGCGTGTTCGTTTATGGAGTTGAAGTAGGAGGAGACACTG
>JAODOY010015961.1:0-26555 GCA_025399855.1 Forbesichthys papilliferus | reverse complement strand
TTTTCTCTTGTTATTTTGTCTCTCTACTCAATGTATTTGGGTCCAACCAGACAGACAGAGAGAGAGAGAGAGAGAGAGAGAGAGAGAGAGAGAGAGAGAGAGAGACTCCATAGATCGTAATCATTATTATGTTTCACGTCTTAACTGTATAACCAACTTCCATAACCTAACTTTGTCTCTTATTCTTCACTAATTTAACTAAATGTACGAGGTGAAACAAACTAGATATCATAACTTCATGACCTCACCTGTTTTCACTTAGTTCTGCTCAACAGAATATGGGAATAACCACGTAGAGGCTTCGTTAATGGTTTGTACAATCAGTGTATGTTTGCTTTTGTGCGTTAAGGCTTCCTGACTAAAGTGATGGGGATTGGTAGCCATATGTTGCTCTTTCTTCTGTGTTAGCATAGCATGAATATAAAAAATAAAAAAATAAACCCATATGGTCGAGCGGCACGAATGTCAATGTAATGGCTGTTTGGGGAGGTGGTAAGATATGGCGATGAGAGGTGAAATAATTACGCACACACATATGGACGCATACAGAGTCTTATTGACCGCTTTAATAATGGAATTTATTTAATGGCGTGGTTGGAAAAATGTCTACTGCTGTTGACGCATTAGCCACTTCTCAGTTAAGATTACATTTTCCACATCTGCAATGTAAACAGACATACCTGGTTAATAGGATACCCGGTGGTTTTTATTAGGAGGTTTGCTAGCAAGGTGATAAACTAGTCAACACATACATGACAAATACACAGAACTCGATGTATAAAAGAAATAAAAGTCTAGAAGACTAGACGTTGAATAATTTTGGCATGAACACCAAAAGCTATACAGCTGTCATTTGCCTGCATTTCTCCTCAAACTATAGAAACATAATCCACGTTTTGTGTGTACAAGTGTCTTGGTTTGCTATGTAAAAATGAATCTACCCTTGTGTTAATTACCTGCGTTAATAAATCCCCATTGCTCACTGTATGGCACATGTGTGTGTGTGTTGGGATTAACCTTAGTGTGTTAAGTTAAGCATTGCTATCCTTTAGGTCAGTGCCCATGAGAGTACTTTGTGTCATGGTCAGCCATGTTCTGCTCGTAGTAGTCTGTGTTGGCTAAAGTGCTAAGAGGGGGGGCTAGGTGTTCTCTAATAGAGTGGTGAATTGGCTTCATTGTGTTCAGGCCTGAACATGACGAGGCTGTAATTGAGAGTGCGGACGAGGTGTTGTGTGTGTGCTTGAGAACAAGAGGACGTCAGTGGGGGCGAATGTATGGCCATTGCAGCTTCAGTGTGCGTTAAACAATGGTTCTAGATCACTTTAACAAGTGCCACTATACCTATACAACACAAAGTGTTCAACTTTTGAACATCGGTGGCACCTTGGCACACCGAGATCGGATAGACTAATGGCTTTATTAACTTCTCTGCTCAGACGCTTTACTAAACTCCCTCATTACAAATTGCTGCCCCTTTACCCAGTTGAAAATCTATTTCCATACCAAAAGCTTTTTTGCTAAATTAAAAAGATGCTAAATCTGGTTTTCATCAATTACCACCTCAGATCAACCCACCCCTTTTTATCTTCCCTTAACTTCCACTGTGAACACACACAAAGACCTTATCCGCTACCATCATATATAGTATTTTAAATAAAAGAAAAAGGGAATTTAGCCTAGGTGTGTTACATGGAACAATGTCCTTTGAGGAGCAGCGGTGAATATCAAAGTCTCCTGGGGCATTTTTTCTCTTCATGGAGGAGCTCAAAATAGAAACTCAGTAATGATTGCAACAGCGCTGATCATTACTATTGAGAGCAAGGAAGCTCAAGGGTGCTGCATCAATCTCAACTATTAAAAGCATAGATGAAGTGCATGCCGCTATCCTCCTACGCTATACTGTGTACCCAGATAGTGTACAGTAGCTAGCACTAAAGCGGTTGCTTTGGCCTTCTTACACATTTCACATACATGTAACACGTACAAAGTTTGGCTTTGCAATTAGATTATACTCAAACATTCCTCTTACACACCTGTGTCATCATAGTGTATAGACCCTAAACAAGATATAATCTAGTGTAAACATCTGTTAAATATCTTAGATATAGACTATTAAAGGCTCTTATATACTGTGTAGCTTTACCAGGCTTGTTATTTATTTGCATGGTCAAATTCTTGCATTGTCTTTGGACATTCACGACCTTCCACTATGAAATGGTCATATGCATATTATATTTAATGAATACAGTATATGAAGTGAGTGCATATAACCACAAATGTGAATAGATCATATTTATTCACATTTGAGTTTTATACTCGTTATCACACATGTTCAACCCCTTTCAACAAGCATTACAGTATATTGTGAGACCTCAGTAAATCCCTAACCTGGTGTAATAGTCTCGCAGAGCTAACCTTTACTTACTTAAAAAGTGTGGGACACAGCACTGACTGGCTAACTGTGTCAGTATTTGCCTACTTGACAGAAGAGATATTTTGATATGCACAACGACCAACTACTTAACTCAATGACCAAGTCGGACGGTAAACTTACGATAAGATACGACTTTGGCTGTTAATATGGTCTTGTAAATCTTTCAAATGTGTACGCTACGGTTACTGTTCAAAATAAATGTTTAATCCTAAATTAGTAATTGAAAGTGCATTAGCGTCGCACCAGAAAGTATATACTTATACTTTATATATACAGTATACATACTTGTGAATGACAATGCTAACAGCCAATAGAAATCGACAATATCAATTCCCGAAAGTCTGTATGTATCAGATGTTCAGCACAGTTGCTAATGAATAGAAGTGGCTGGTAAGCTACCTGCATGACCGTGCAGCACAGCTAGTGATGTTCTCTATTCACACATGCAGCTCCATCCAGGAACATTTACCTCTAGCTCCTGTTCACACATGCCATGGTTAATACCGGCATGGTGCAATAGCCTGGACAGTCCAGCAGAGGGCGGTAGCTAATGCAACACTCTAGGCTATTTATAATTATCTGTGACCTGACCCAATATTCACTTTGTAAATAGGGTCTGGCCCGCTCCATTGGGAGGTGTTAACAGTCAGCGCCTCCTACTGGGTGTAGACCTCTGGTTAACTTTAACGTTAAACTATCGGGCATCGGTTAACCAATTTGCATTGCTACAACAGTTTTGATTGCCTCATCTAGCTCTACAACCTATATACAGTATAGGGCAGTTTATCTCTACCAGTATGTTGATACAAGCTTGACGTCAACATGATCTCATTAACCCACCCTGATTGGTCCCCCAGCAGGGTGGGTGTGAGTGAAAACAATTGATTGATTGATCTGAGAGCAATAGTTGTGCAGAGCCTAGCTAGTACATTCCAGGGGTTCAGTAAGAAATCTTACCTTCTTAATGTCGGTCTACATGCTGGCAACGCATTCAGACCAATTTGTGCCGTAAGCGGGCACTGCTCTTGCTTTTCAACATGTTTTGACAAGAGCATTTCAGCGTCTGCGAGTGGATTCAATGTTTGTGGCGATGTATGCAGATTACCTTGACGACGGGTGGATGCATTTGTAAATCTGAATATTCAATACACTGCTGAAGCGAGAGCACATTTATGCAAATGACAAAAGGTCAATCAAAGCTGGTATCTGGGTGAAGCAATAAGTGAATCAGTAAAACCAGCCTGGATTGCCTCTGTTCATGATAATGAATTTGACAACTTTTTAAATTAAGTTTTGATGTACATTCGAAATTAATGGCTCTTATTCACACACCACAGAGCTGGCATGTTTCTTTTATCACAGTTTGCGTACTCCAATGTATATTTAGCTTGTGTGGTTACACCTACAAGAGTGGATATGCTGTACGCATACATGTAAGCGCACACATCTACATCTACTATGGTAATCTGTTCACAGCACTGTGTGGAGTAGTTGTCCTGTAGCAAGATTGCTTGACTGGTGGAGGAGGCATCAGTGTTTATTTACTGTACTAAGTAAATGAGCCGCTGTATGTGAGACAGCAAACAACCAAGTCAATGTATATTATACACAGACCTTTTTCAGAGCAATAAGCATTAGCGTTGCACACAACGTTGTCATTTGCATACATAATGCACACACACACCCTCACAAACAGTTCACTCTCTCTTGCCAAATGTCCTTAAGGCACATAGCCGCCTCACGTCTAAGCTAATACAGAATCGTTACATCTGTAGACCTCACACTGACTCTCGTGGTCTCATTCTTTTATCTGTTTGGATCTATGTAGTCGTATATGTCACTGTAGAATTTCTGTTGGCAAGAATTGGTTTGTCTCACTCGAGCTACTATAACACTAGATACACACAAGCCTTGATATCATTTTGATTAGAGTATATTTCTCAGCATTGTCTGGGCCTGTACAGTACATCCCATTGTACAGGCCCATTGGTTTTATAATATGCAAATTAAATCTCTTAAACTGAGGAATTAAGTCCTCTACTGTGCAAGTAATGTAACAAGTGAATAGTTCACATTTGAAGAATAGCATATTCAGGCCATTTGGTCATATTTGTAGATCTATGCATTTTTAGTTACTTTTTAAATGAATTCATGCTTTTATTTTGTAGTACATATTTTCACTTGACACCGGTACATTATGGATCCTTATATGATCCATTTAATTTGACCTCTTTTTTTCTTTTTGTGATTTGGAGAGTCAGGGGGGTGTCAGTCAAGCAGAGGATAATACATGCCAGACAGTGTAAAGTGAATCCTGTCTAGCTGTACGGGTGGATAGGTGCTTTACGGAGAACATACTGAATGTGTCATGTCATAAAACGTCAGAGCCATCTATTACCGTGCCCTGGGTGAAATATTAGAGGTTTTCTGTGTTCAGGCAGAAAGAATCCAATTATTTCCTATTATCTCACTGTGGTTCTTTCATGCTGTCTAGTCTGTGACTGATTTCTTTGATCATTGATTTGATCCTGAGGTGTCTATCTCAGAACACGTTCTAAAGTCCTAAAGATAAATCACGTTAGACTTGCATAGGGATGTGCGCGGCTTTTACAATAGGCAGCCATTCGAGGTCCCAGCATTGAAGTACTGAAATCACTTTGCAGATATTCATTACAGTAGATTGCATCACAGAATGTTAGGTACAGTAGAATCGTGGTGTTAGCGGCATGAAGCAGGAGTTAATCCTGGTTTTGGAATAGACTGAGGTACACATTCATTAGTCTCTAGTCTCATAGCAGTAAAGCAATGTGTGCAATATGTTTACTACAGGTTTTAAGGCAGGTCAGGTTCACAAGGGTTAATAAAGGGTAAATAAAAAACATCCCACACGCATGCAATCCAAATGTTTCCAATGCAATGCAATGTAATGTGACATATAAATCATGGAGGGCGGTGGTCCTCCAGGACTGGAGTTGAATAGCCTTGTTGTACTGTAGGTGATATAGACTACAGTGTGTGTGTGTGTGTGTGTGTGTGCGCGCGCAGACAGTATTATTACTGAGGATTCTTACTGGATTGCTATACAGTATGCAGTATGTGCCACTCTCAAATTATGTAACACGCTCTCAAAGATGGCCTCTATTGTTGTTTGTGGATATTATGTCACCTTCCATTCAATTTAATTGTTTCTCCACTCAGTTGAAAACATAAAAATGATATGAAGCACATACAGCAAAACGTTTGAGAGTTAGTGACTGTATGTTGGCATTAAATTAAATGACAAAATGGTATGCGCATTGACCCTATATGCATCAACGCTAAATCAGAATGGGACACCAACACATTTTGGCTGTCGCTGGTTATTTACTGACTCACATCCATTTTATATTTTAGCGACCACCTACCCCTTTTGGCACTGCTTTTTTATTAGAAAATTCAAGAAAGCAGGTAAACCAGGGACATTGTATTGTAAATGTGAGGATATACGAGCCACTGCGCTCGGCATATAAAAAGCTGTTTCCTTTGCTGCCCACAAACTAGGCCTGCCCTCAATGCATAAACTAGAAAAGAGTGCACCCATGTGTAGAGGGTATCTACAGTGAAATTGCCGATGTAGATAGAAAATATTAAGGCATGCAGTCCTTGATTGAACACATTCCAGCACTTATCAAGTTTAGGAGGGGAAAAAAAACGTTCACTGCGACACTCTGCTTGATATTGATTCCACCCATGCAGTCACTGGCAATTACCCACAATCCCTTTGCACAAAAGCTTTCTTTCTGTCAAATACTGGGATATATTTGACTTCCATAGGAGTATATTTATACAACTGGAATGTAGGTTGAGTTTGCCTTCAGTAGTAATTCATGAATTTCCCTCAGATTATAGAGCAGCAAAAAACAAATATATAAAAATCAATGTTTGTATATTTCCTTTGGATGAAAACCCTATAAAACATTTGTCAATTTCAACAAACACACATCTGTGAAATACACAAAACCAAGTTATGTAGGATATAAGTAATCATGCATGCTTAATAAAAAAAAGTGTCTAAGTGTGTCGAGCGGGGAGGTGGCCTGGGTAGCTCTGAGAGCTCAGAGTGAGAACAGCAGCTTGCGTGACATAAATGTTAATGAGACTTTGAAAAAGGCTTGGGAGGCAGTAACGCTGGTAGTCGAGGGGGAGGGGGGCAGCAAGAGAGGGGGAGTCGAGTGGGGAGACAGATGAGAACAGATGCGTTTGTGCCTTACCTTGAGCGTAACCTTCCCTGCCGACACACTGATTAACACAGACACACGTGGGCCACTAGGGGTCCTCGCACACACCTCCATTATATTGACAGCATGTGCAGACAGAGGGCAAGCCCCACAGGAGGAGAGACCTAAGGTGTGAAGAGCAAAGGAGAACATTATATGAGTAAGGGGAGCGTGAAACGTGTGTGTGTGTGTTGGGGGATGGGGTCTAATGGGGGAATATGGTCTTATGATCATTAGGCCTATCGTGCCTAGATAGACCCCTTCATAATCCAGGACCAGAGTATAACTGATTCAGTCGCTCCTGGTGGGCAACAGCGGGAAACCGTTGCACTTTTTGGCCCACGTGATTGCAGCAGAGAAGCCAAATATGTGCCAGATCTTATTTTGAAATATTTCCAATAATAATTTAATACAAATAAATTCTGGACTGTCTGAAAAGGTTACAAAATGGATGTCCAGCTGAGGTCACATTTATTGGTAAAATTTCTTGTTTCTTCCACCCCAATCATTTTATACTGTATGTATGATAGTGGATTTTAAAAGGCAGATATAATAATGATATTTAGAAGAGCAAAAATGATGATGAACAAATAATATGACCAACACAATTTTACCACATCTGATTATTTATCAAATAATCGGTCATAGCTTTTTACTACCACCATCATGGCAAATGTCATACTTGTGGATTATTAAACCTCTTGAAGACCCTGATATATCGCATCTGTTGGGAACCCGAAATTAGCTGGCTGTTTGCAGGTCTTGCAAATCTGTTAGATAAGTAGGCTACACGATTAATGATTAAAAGAAATGGAACATCTATGCATCAGACATTAGCTTACAGGGGTCTATGCATTAGACATTATCTTAAAGGGGGCTATGCGTTAGACGTTAGCTTACAGGGGTCTATGCGTTAGACGTTAGCTTACAGGGGGCTATGCGTTATTCGTTGTCTTAAAGGGGGCTATGCGTTAGACGTTAGCTTACAGGGGTCTATGCGTTAGACGTTATCTTAAAGGGGGCTATGCGTTAGACGTTAGCTTACAGGGGTCTATGCGTTAGACGTTCAACACAGAGTTTCATATGTGACGCACTGCTGATGGACAGAAGAGGCTGAGACTACAGGACGCGTGGCACTTTGAGCGAATTAATTATCCTGCAAGGCCGCAACCTGGCAGCATGGCTCCTCTGATGAAGATGACAACAGGGCAGAGGAACAGGCGCGGCGGCGATGAATATTGAAGCAGTCTGTCTCTCTTGTCTTCGGAGAAGCACAACGTCGGCGACGTCGGCGATAACCGGCCGAGAGCACCGGCGGCTCCTGCATCTACTGCGTGGGGAAGGTCGCATATTCTTCACAAGCGCCTTATCTGTCTCCAAACGAGAAGCAGCCCTCGGTTATTACCTGAGGAAGAAAACAGGGAGGTGGATGGATGGGGGAGCACTTCTCCATTAGGGACTAGACACTTGCCTCTAATAGAAAGCCACTGAGCTCATGATCGCGTTGCCCCTCTCTCCGTTGAACTCCCACACCGCGGTGATATTTTATCCTGCGGTGGTCAATGCTCTGCACTCTCCACATCCTCTTGCTCCGCGTCACTGCGCCAGACCCCTGACAGATTGTGCCTATATGGTTACTGGAATGGTCTCATGGATAAGCCAGAGGCTTGAGAGGTGATTGTAATCTATGTGTGCCAAGCATGGCATGTCTGTGTGTGACCTCCACCCTCTGCCTCCAGGTAAACTAGAAAAACATCTGAACCCTTGAGGTGTGGAAGAAGAGAGTCCAATCTTGAAAAACAGGCAGAAGTAAAGCAGAAGCTGCCCATGTTTACCAGATTTAACCAATTTGAATTTAACATTTAAGTTGCTTTTGCTGCAAACATCCTTAAATTACAAGTATTTTTACCACATATCTGGAGCATGCTTTCTTTAAAGCATATGAATATTATTTATGTTTTCTGGGAACAAAATAATTTTAAACAGACGGATAGAGGACGATACAGTATTGAAGTGTGGCATATTAAGACAGACTATACAGTCAAAAGTATAGTGTCATATAGTGAAACCATGCTTGAAAGCCTCACAAAGTGGAGTTTGTTTGGTCGCCCCTGGCCTGTCAAGCAGCCCCAGAGTCTTAAATGTGGACACGCTTAGCTGAGCACTTCTCCCCCCCATACCTTCAATGTGGCTTACATCTTGTGGCACGCGGCTCAAGTCAGCACTGTTGTGTCATTGGTTGCTTGCCGTTTCACTAGTGGGCCACTGTGAGAAAAGAATGTACCAGTGTTGGGCAGTAACTAGTTACTCTAATATTATTACTTTCAGTAACTAGTATTGTAACTGATTACTGTTTCCAAAACAGTAATAACATTACATTTACTAATCCAAGGAACTAATAGTTACTGTGTTACAAGATCACAAGAACGAGAACGAGATTCATGGTACTAGCAAACTTAGGAAAGGCTAATTGTGGCAAACCCAGCCACCAGGCTCTCGCCGGCAAACCCTGCCTCTGGGCCTGGCTCCAGACGAGGGCCCCGGGCTTCCTCCGGGCAGGGTAACTCCTTTTCAAGTTTTTCATGGGGGTTTCTGAACAATTCTTAGTCTTAGTCTTTGTTCACCCCCATGAACAAAATTTGTGAAAGTAATTTAGTAATGTAACTAAGAAAGGAGTAATAAATAAATAGTAACTTCTTATAGTAACTTGCCCAACACTGTTCAGTACTAGCTAAAGTAAGCCCATATTGCTGATTATACTAATTATACAAAGGAATAAACAAATCAATCAGTCCTTGAATTGATTTATTCCTTGTTTTCTGCAATTGTAAGCAAACCCTTATTGTCAAATTCCCCAAATATCTCTTCAGTCTGCCATCTTACCGTTCTGCTGAACAAAAAAATAATGTGGTACTTCTACACAGCCCGGGCTCCATAAATAGGAACACAAATAAAGTGGTGCAGACCGCACACAAGCCATCGCAATGCTTTACCATGTGTGAGGCGGCTCTTCTGGAGGAGCCTATGGTATTGAAGGGAGGTCAGGTCAATTTATTTATAAAGCACGTTTAAAAACAGCCACTGCTGCCCAAAGAGTACATGTGTGTTTTTAGAAGAGATAAAAATGTCTCAGTGGTGGAAGATGATCTGAAATGAAGCTCGTTCCACCGTCTTGGGGCCACAACAGAAAAAGCACGGTCACCCTTTAACTGTCAAACCACAATATTACATTTACAATGGACATGACTATCTATCCATCCATACATAATCCCTCCATGTTCACACTGAAGACGCGTTTCCTTACGCCCCAAGGTATGGCCTTCCAGGCCCTCACTTATTTACCAGATTGCCCAGGAAATTCCTGGGAATTTCACCTCACAAGCATGTGCAATTATCGACTGAGCCAACTTGGCATTGTGAGACCAGTGGCCTATGTTTTTAACATTTCCCCATCTGTAAGCTTTTGGCTGGGTATGATGTCTTGTGTATACTGTATATATTATTAGAGTTTTTCTTTTTCTTTATAGGCAAAACACAGCTTTGGCGAGAATCCTCCTATTGTACAGTACATACTGTTAGATAGCGTTGTTGTCTTAATGAATATATTTAATGAAAGTACGGCCATGGAGAATTCACATACAGCATGCGATGTAAGATGAGGCAGCCTAAGATGAGGCAGCTACAGATATTTATACTTTGACAGAAGGGGGAAGTGTGTGTTTAAAACTACGAAAACAAAGGTATTCACTGAGGTTACAAGAGGATAGTTGACAGGATAGAGGGGATAACAACTTAACATAACACGAAGGTAACAACAGGATGGTCTTTGTTCTGTGTTCCCAGGTCATTAAAGTAATATAAGGCTTAAGGCCATTTAACACAAAGTAGAACAGAAATGCGTTCATACATAAAATAAATAAGATACATGTTCTTACACATACTACCCACCTAAAGTGAGTGGCAGCTCCCTGACCAACTTTTGTGTCTAAGCCGCCCATTGCTTATATTGAGCATCATGAAACCCAACGCCTAGCTTTATCACGGGCCCAGGCTTCAATGACTAAGCTGCCCATTAGGCGCTCCTATGGGAGTAAATGTCCAAACGGAGAATGGCAGAGTGCTACAATAAAGGATGAGGGCCACACTTCCAACCCACTGGTTCTTCTCTGGGCCATTGGAGATCAAGGAGCTGTGTAATGAGCATTAGTTCACTTTGAGCGTTTTATTCTGAAGGTTGTACT
Organism: Forbesichthys papilliferus; assembly: GCA_025399855.1. NCBI lineage: Eukaryota > Metazoa > Chordata > Actinopteri > Percopsiformes > Amblyopsidae > Forbesichthys > Forbesichthys papilliferus. Next base: position 15,624 of record JAODOY010015961.1, on the reverse strand, counting down.
GTAGGTATACGTGAATAAACAACTGTATTGTCTGTATGCTCACTGCAAGTGAGGAGAACCTGCTCTGTGTTTCTATGTTACCAGAGATTATAATTGCTGAGGTTATATAAATGAGTTGAGGGTGGGCTCGTCTCATGTTTGAAGGAATAGTACTGAGATGTAGTCTCTAATTGGATCAGAAATCAAACCAGCAGCCAATTCAAACTTTGAACTTTCCTTTTAAAGTGTATACTACTTTACAGTGAGGTAACACATTTTTAATGACCATTTACAATCATTTACAAGTTTGAAAACATTTGCAATAAAAAATGTTGTCCTTCAATATTGAATGCTGATATGTGTAAAAAATAACTACAGAATTATCACTAGAATACTGTCCACAGCCATAGTCCATGATTTTATTGCAGCACAGTCATTTATTATACTAAGGCACAGTCATTTAGCACTGTCAAAGAAATGTGGCTACTACATAATTCAAAGGAATCAAATGGTAAATGGATAATGGATATAATTTTAAAATATCCTGAATAAAAAACTGAATTGTCTAGTCCAGCTGTGTTCATACATTTGATAACTCCTTGAGGGAAACCACATGTTAAAAATAAATTGAAAAAGATAACCAATTCCTCACAGGAAGGCATACATTTCGGGTTTCATAAACCGAAATGGAACACAGCTGTCTTTAAGCTAGCTCTAAATTCAGTAATGCAGACATACAGTTTGCTGAATCGCTGTCTCCCTAAATGAGTCAAGGTAAGACACATTTTTAGATGTTATCAAACTGCACAATGCCACATCTGCTATATCCAGTGACCCCAAGCCCTTGTGAAAGCACTTAATATCACCAGCTCTGATAAAATGTCTTTGAGCAAGACCTTGGATTTCTACTAGCTCCAAAGGCAGCTGACCTCATGCTGTGACCTTCCTGTGAAAGAGACGTGTTCATTCTCTGGGATCAACAGGGCACCACAGAAACCGTGTCTTTAGTCTACCCTCTCATGATCCATGATTAACGGAACCTTTTGTCAGTAGTGTGTGTCACTAAAATGACATCCCAAAGGTTGTGCGGATTATACATGTCTTATGTAGTTGTGGACGGTGTGAGCGAGCTATTCTGGACGCTGATATTTTCGTCAGTGTACACAAGCGTCAGTGGTGGGATAATTGAAAAGCACAGCTGTGTGATAGACTCCCATCAATAACCTCACAACGCTTTAGTGTGATAGGAATCTCAATCGAAACGGCTCTTTCTGTGACCAGACCAAGATATAGATAGATTTCCTCTGCTGTATTAGAACTCCCCAATTGACAGCCACTGTTCTCAGGGTATGCTCATATGTAATCTTTTTCATTTTGTGGGCAAATCTTGACAGAAGAGAGAGAGACAAGCAAAGGACATGTTTAGCCTGTTAAATGGGCCTTGTTTGCGGTTTACTCACTATTGATGTACTGTAGCTGGATACACAAGAAACCGCACAATACAACTCCTTCGGGTTTCGAGAGGATAATGCGTTTCATTGCTGATTCCAAACTCAGCACGACATCATCTGATACATTAGAGGTAGATAGTTTGGGGTGAAATTATAAACATGTAGTAACATGTAAAACAACTGAACCCCTGAAAATAACGGGTTAACGATTTAATGTTTGATTATTTGACTCCTTCCGTTATTGCAGCTCATTCCCAATCCACTGGCCTTCTAAATTGTGATATTTCTTATCTCCTTGCATACTGCATGGATGTGGCAGGGTGTTTGGTACACCGAGCACATTTCTTATGAGCTCAGGCACCATTTAAAATGGATTAGCTTGTCCTTTCATTGGCTCAGTCTAGCCAGAAGGATCTCATAACATCCTTATTTTGTATCCTGATCATTTGGTCCTGAATACACCTTTTAGCTGTTGCTTCTGAATCATTCTGATTAAGAATCAATAATGTTTCCATTATTTGTGCAGGCTGTTTGGTATACTGTATATCTGAAGGTGTTGTAAGTGCTGGCCCTCCAGTCTATGTAAAAACAATGCGTTAGTTTAAACTAAAGATTGAAATGTGTATTGCAAGTCACTCATCACATCACTATGTGGTTTTCCCCATACCCTCCTAACTGATGCGTGTTTCCATTACAATTTACTTTTTATTTCATTATAAAAATAGTTAGGTTATTCATCCAGCCCCTCTAGGATCGCATATCACTAATAAGTAATGCAAATTAAGCCATTTGCAACATCATTTGTAAAGGCATGTCCCAATCAATCACCCTATCAAGTCATGACTCTCATACCAACCAACATTAATACATTTTCACCTGTTTGTTTGCTGTCTTCATTCAGTAGCCACATTTTTGAGGAGGCACTCCTCTAATATACCAACCAAAATAACTGCCAAAGACAAAAACCATGACAATGGATTTACACAACTATACATTGACAAGTATTTCAGCAGTGCAATGGATGAAGAAAATGGATGATAGAAACTGCAAGACAACATTTTTCGGTATGCGGACAATATTAGGTTTGAATAGATTTAGTAGTTTAATAGATTCAATATTGTAGCTAAAATTGATAATAACAATACTGGAAAACATGGAGGAAGGGAGAGTTTCTCAATTGCCATGCTTTTCATATTCTTGTCCTGTTTAAGATTAGTCTTTAAGAGACAATAAGCGAAGTCAGAAGGGGAGACCATCCTGGCAGGCTATCGAAGGAAACATTGTTATTGTTTGTTTCCAATAAAATGCTGTGTGTGTGTGTATGTGTGTATAAAGTTAAAAGAATATCACAATACATTAGTTGCATTAAGCACATTACAATTTATTTTGGAATCAGATTGTCAATATTTTCTGTGATATGATAATTATTTAAACAGAGGCTGCAAATACTTTAAACAATCAGCAGTGGAGCGTGTCCTGATGCTATTCACAAAGTGAAGCATGGATCTGTCTGGTCTATATGGGTCTGGTAACATCAGGCTATGGTATTAGCTCCATAGTTTGGGTCTGGTTACATCAGGCTATGGTATTAGCTTCACATGGGTCTGGTTACATCAGGCTATGGTTTTAGCTCCATATTGGTCCAGTTACATCAGGCTATGGTTTTAGCTCCATAGTTTGAATCTGGTTACATCAGGCTATGATATTAGCTCCACATGGGTCTGGTTACATCAGGCTATAGTATTAGCTCCATGGGTCTGGTTACATCCATACCACGATATAAAGCTTACATTAGGCTATTATGTGAACTCCAGAGTATTAGTACTTTGTAGCATGTTACAATGATTGCCCTGACATCACGTTTCCCTTGATTCTGTATGACTAGTTTAGGACATAGCATCTTGTATCCCCATTTATCCAGCGTGGGTCTAAATATCATCCAGACAGATTGCCATCACACTATCTTGTCTCCAGTGAATTCTCCTCTTCAATATCCAACCAGATATTAATATGTGGCGGCACTGCATTCATAACCATTTTACTTTTAACAAAGTTTGTATTTTCTTGCATTCTTTTTTAAGTTACAGACTTTTACCTACTCCTGTAGACTGCAGTGGATAACATGCAATATTGCTGAAACAGTTATGGATTAAATAGTAAAGATTCCACTACAACAGACTGCCGGCAATCAACAAGCAGAAAAATGTGCGCCAGAAACTGACAGCATCTCTTTCTTCCCCACATGATAACTGCTTTTGTAACTGCGTCATGATAATACAAAGGCTCAGCATTCAAAGTCATCTGCCTCATACGAGGCTACGCACCGTGTGTCTAATGGAGTTCTAATGCACTTTATTATAAGAATAATTACAATAATACATTTTATTTGTACTTTATAACGCACTTTGCATTAAGAAGAAATCCCAAAGTGCTACAAACAATAAAAAGGTATTAACCAAAAGCTTTCTTAAAAAGGTGGGATTTGAGGCCACGTTTAGAAACATCCAGCGTCTGTGGTGGCCTACGGCGGGCGGGCAGAGCGTTCCACAGTCTAGGAGCAGCTGAGCAGAGAGCTTGATCACCCATAGTGCAAAGCTTGGTCCTAGGGACTGTAAGGGTGTACGTGGAGGCAGAACGGAGGGAGCGTGAAAGAGTTCCTTGAGGTAGGGAGGGGCGTCACCGTGAGGTAGGTAGGTGGAAGATAAAAAACACCTCTGCACGAATCTGAAATCTGCATTAAACAGCAATAGGAATAGTGTTTTTACACACACACAGTATATAAGTTATATAAAAAAATATTATACTTTAATGTTAAACATATACCATATTTTATTTTGACCATATTGATATTATTGAAAACACATGGTTCCCATCTTAAATTAATAACTTAAAGGAGCATAATACCAAGCTGCTATAGTGATTATATACAGACAGCTACATTCTTTAGGCCGCCGCCCACTGACCGCGTCACTCGGCTGTGCGTCAAGGAATGCAACGTTCGAAAAGTAAAGTAAAATAGGAGGAGCTCAGAAACCTGCAGATATTCAATGCAGGATTATGACTTGACGCTTTAAACCTTGGCGTTGACGCATGTCAGACGCTGCCAGTGGGCGTTGCTCTATTCAAAATTACTTGTTCTAAAACTCTGGCATCTCTTGGCACGCGCCGACGCCTTCAGTGGGCGTTGGGCTTCTTTCTGAAAATGTCTCATCCAAAAATCACTTCACAAGACTCATGTTTACAGTATTGTTTCAAATTATTGCTTACATTTTGTATTTTTTGTGTGACAAAATTAACTGGTGTTACACATTCTATCTGTCCATTAATAAAAAAGGTATTTATTGCATATAAACTGCATATATTTTCTTAAAGTGGGAATTGTGTAAATTGAGATTCATGAGACTACTTTATATCACTACAGTGGTAATTTGTTGTAATTCTCAGTCAAATAAAACTATTTTGTCCTCATTTTATTTAGTCATCGTACTACAGTTTTTTTTGTTTTTTTAACCACTAACATCCATTTGTAGTCACATTTTATTAATATTTATTAACACAATTGGGGTGAGGGGACTGACTGTTGAGTATTCAGCCTTCCTAAAGACCCTGAAAGAAGTCTTGTATGAGGCTCCATTAGGGGACTCTATAGTTCTACTGGAAGACTTCAACGCGCAGAGCTGTCAACTGATTCCCATCTGGTGGTGAGTTGGGTCAAGGGGTGCGGGATAAATCTGGACAGATCTGGTAAGCCCAAAGGTTAGTGCGGGTGAACTGGGAATGTCTGGAGGAGGGCCCTGCTCATGAGATCACACCTAGCATCTCTGGCCCTGTGGAGGTTGGAGATATTGATTCTGAGTGGGCAATGTTCAAAGCTTCCATTGCTAAAGCTGCAGCGGAGAGCTGTGGTCTCAAGGTCATAGGTTCCTCAAGGGGCGGTAACCCTTGAACAACGTGGTGGACACTAACTGAAAAAGGAGGCCTTATGTTATTCCAAGGGGATATGTTATTCCAGAGGACTCCGGAGGCGGTTGAAAGGTACCGACGGGCTCGAAAGGTCGCAGCCTCTGCTGTGAAAGAGGCAAAATATAGGGTATGGGAGAAGTTCGGAGAAGAAATGGAGAAGGCCTTATGGTGTGTTTCTGGAAAACCATCAGTCACCTCAGGAGGGAGAAACAGGGAACCATATGTACTGTATGGGGAAGTACAGTACAGATGTAAAGTCTCGCAGCTGTGTAGTTCCAACCATGTAAGTTGCAAACAGTTAGCAAAAATGCTTTTGGGAAATGCACCCCAGCATAGCAACTCCTGCAGGCCTATGCAATTACTATAATATTACACATTGTTGTAATATTACTTATTACAGTAATTGCACAGGCCTTTATTAATGATGGATTATCAGCATAACCTCTTCATTCTGTCACTCAAACTGCCTTGGGAACAGAAAAGAAGAAATTAGAAAAGAACAAAGAATGCATGACAATAGCATAATTATAAGATTTAGGTATGCACACAAATATAGTCTATATTTTGTTTTGATGTTGAAACATTAGTATGCTAATGAACTTTTACGAATTATTTTTTGTCTAACAGTACTGATTGGAAAATGGACATTTCTACAGATTGTACACCTGTCAGAAGGATTGTAGCCTGATCTATCAAAAGGAGGAAAATATATTTACACTCATGGACAGGTCTTGGAACAAAGACATTATATTTAATATCCAAGAAGCAAAACAACATAGTAGCAACCTTAACACTACCATCTATAGGAACAGGAGAATCACAAGGGTATAAATACAGAGGGTGACAGGTGAAACCAATAATCAAATCAATGGTAAGATAGACAACCAGATGGAAGTGACCAGGTATCAACTTGGAACAGGAGCCGAGACAAAGAACGGAATACAGAAATGAAACCAAAACAAATACTTCTATTTTTGGGTCTACTCACGATTATAAGCAGCATTACATTGTCTGAACATGACAGTTGTAATGTATATGGTCAGAACATCAGTATAGAGCATGTCTGGGTTCAACAAAACATCCGTCTGGTCACCCTTTGTTTGCCTGAATTGGTCAGTGTGTCTTGTAACAGTCACCTGTTTCATGCAAGGCATGCCTATGGGTGTCACTCTCAGTGTTTTGTTACATAACAGCTTGAATGAGTTCATGGAAAGTTAATACGGTCAATATAAATGGTGCCTTTTCATGTTATTGTGATTTCTCACATTTACACCTTCATTGTTCTGTAACCATTTTTATGTACAATGTAAAAAATGTATCTGTCATAATATGATTTGTACTTTTAATACTGTGCTGTACAGTATGTTTCTGTATTTTCCTTTCCAAAGCATCCCTGGTGTCTGGAAAGTCAACATGTGTGATTATGTCTTAATAGAAACTGTCAATAGATGTGTGTAATTATAACTCACTTTGACTCAGTGTCATCATGGCTGACTGTAACCAGTGAATAGCGCAATTTCCCTCAGTACTGCAATTCCCCAGGCCTCTGCTCACATTGCATGCTATTTCAACCAACCTCTTGCTCCAGAATGGCGGGGTGCAAAAGACAAAGAATGCAGCGTGGAGCCAGGTCTAAATTGAGCCTTGATTCCAATGAGTCATACTACCTATTAATGTCATATACGACTCACTGAGGTTAAAGTATAACTAACTAAAGTGTGACTGAGGTTAAAGTGTAATTGTGTTTTTGAGCTGTAAACTAAATAAGACACTGTGATAAGACCAGTGTTGGGCAGTAACTAGTTACTGTAATGTTATTACTTTCAGTAACTAGTAGTGTAACTAATTACTTTTCCAAAACAGTAATAATACTACAATTAATAATCCAAGTAATATTGCATTACTTAGTTACAAGATTTCTGGTCCTCGCAAACTTAGGGTAGGCTAATTGAACCAACCTGTCAATCATCTGGTTTGAGAGGCTGGAATGTTTTCTGATTGTTGACTCTTAAGATTAATTATTGTTCCAATAAAGATGATTAAATTATAAAATAAGCTGGCTATACATGTTGTCATTTATCGGAATGGGTGTAGTAATGTAACATGTAACGTAATTAATTTTAATACCCAGTACAAAGTAAAGCAATATAACTTTTAGAAGGATTAATAAGTAAATAGTAACTCATTACAATTCCTGAGTAGCTTGCCCAACACTGTATAAGACACATAAATGCTGGTGTTAATATTGACAACATTTCTGTTTTTATCAAAATCAGGATTTTATGGTCTAAAAAACACCCCGCCCGCCACCCATCCCCCGTAGCTCCTTGACTATGTTTTAGCATTTTTCAAAGTCTCAGAGCTGGGGTGCAGCTACACATTAAGTCCATTGATTTATTCTCTAAAGCACTGGATCTCAACCCTGGTGCTGCATACTGCCCTTTATGTTTTATGTCTAGTCAACACGGCTATTTTGAAATACATAGCTTTTTCTACGCGGTTTGGCCTTTCAGCCACATGTAAACCGTGCATATGATCACTAATGAAGTTTCAGCAAACCTCCTTCCAGGGCGAAGTTGTTTAAAAACTCTGTATTCAGTGTTTTTTGCTTGTAACGTCAGCATCATCATGTACACCATTATCTAATTTGTTTGATGTCAGAGTGTGTGCCGTAATATCCTTTGCTGACATGCCATTTTTCTTCACAGACTAGAAAACATGCAGTTGTGTTTTCATGTCGATGGAGATTCTTTTCTTAGAGCGTTCCGTATGGAGAGGATTTTAAAAAATGTATCCATGTACGTGTGGACTAGCTATTTGATGTCTGCCTGCTCCAACAATTCAATGCAAATATTCAAATGAATCAATCAATCAAGCCTGATAATGACTGGGAGGTATCAAAACATTACATTGTGTATATAAAAGGTGCTCCATGTGAGAGAAAATACATGCATTTTAAAGATTGTAAATATTTGAATCCTGAACAGGGAAAGTGGCGTTTAATGTAGCTGGATAAATAAAAAACAAGCTAATTACTTTATCAATATAATTACCCAGACCCATGTGTGTTTTCCTTTTTAAAATTATGAAATAGTTGTTTCAGACAGCTAGAGAATTAACTTCTACCGACCAAAGAGACACATAAGAAAAGAAAGCTATTGGTTGAATGCCAGGCACGCCAACACACGAGGGCTACTGTATCAGCAATTTGATTTTCCGGTGCTGTTTTCAAAAGAAACCAAAACGTGTGGATTTCAAAACAGCATTGCCAAGAAACCCGTCTGTACCTTGTAGCCATAAATTACAGTAAGGCTAAAGCGCATACCTTGATTAGTGAGAAACAAAGTTCTGGATGAAGAGCTAAACAGTCTTGAAGATTGCCTGTCACCACTGATATCTTTTTTTACCTGTATTTTAACTTGTTTTGTGTATGATCTTAATAAGTAATGGGAAGCAAGTGATTCATAAATATCACGGTCTGTAATGTTTCCTGTAAGTTTTGTTGCTTTGTGTTTCAGTGAACGGGCACACGTGTCAGAGGAAGTTTATGGTGTGTTTAGTGAAACACAATCTTAGCACTGTTTGTTGTGCTAATGGGCTTTTAAGCGGCTTGACAGCTGCCCTTGCGTGCCTGCCACATAATCAGTTCCTATTAATGCAGGATTCCTAATGTTATCTCTGGTAATTAGCCTCAACAATAACACGTTATCTCAGAATGCTATGGATTCATCACAGAGGTCAGCTCATAGTGTGTGTGTGTGTGTGTGTGTGTGACAACTGTAATACTAGTGAATTTAATGCGTACATTCTGGCTGATGGAATGTGATGCAAAGGCCAATATTTATCCTCCTTCACTCAAAGTACAAGATAGAACATTTGGAGATTTTCTTTAAAGCTTGACACAATTACTATGCACAACATTTCCTCCAGGTTTTGTTTCACGAAATGCATTTTATTGTTTCATTATTCAACAAAAATATTTAACACTTATTTTTATTGTTTTCATGAATATTATCTTCTACAGCAGGGCTATTCAATTCCAGTCCTGGAGAGCCGCAGCCCAGCATGTTTGAGGAGTCTCCCTGCTCCAACACACCTGATTCTAATGACTGGGTCGTTATCAAGCTTCTACCAACCCAGTCATTAGAATGAGGTGTGTTGGAGCAGAGAGACACAGGGCAGCTGCCTTCCAGAACTGGAGTTGAATAGCCCTGTTCTGCTGTATTCACAGATTGTGTTGGCAGATTTGTTATAATTCACGTAAGTGAGCGCCTCACCTGTGCCAACTTAATCCACCTCAGGTGTGGCATATCAAGAGGCTTTTAGACCGCATGATTATTGCACAGGTGTGTCTTGGACTGGTCCCAACACAATGTCACTCTAATGCCTAGTCCACATGACTAGTTTTCTTAAATGCGCAGCTTCGTCTACGCTGTGTGGCCTTCCATCCGCATGTAAAATCACTGAAGATTCAGCAAACCTCCTTCCAGGGTGAAGGTGTTTAAAAGCTCGGTTCAGTGTTCACGAGGACAGGGGATACAGAGTTTGTGGCTTGTAATTACACCATTATCTTTGTTTGACGTAAGAGTGTGTGCCGTTTTACCTTTTGTTTAGACACAGCGCTTTCCTTCACAGGCTTGAAAGCATGCCATTTAATTTTGCATGTGGATGGAGATTGTTTTTCTAACAGTGCTGTGGACAATATACTTTGAAAGAATAAGGAAGATCCTGAGTGTGAACAGTATGTTAAACATGTTTTTGCTTCATAGGAACAAGGAGATCATATCCCCCACATCCGCCCAAGGCTATTGCGGAGTGTGCATCAAATTAAAACGTTAATGCCCCCCAGCCCCTCCCCTCCCCTGGCTCCTTGACTACTTTTAGTACTTTTCTAAATTGTGCAGTGGGTGGAGCCAGGCGCAGAGCTGGGGGTGAAGTCACGTTTGAATGGGAGTGCATTTAATATTTTATTTTCTAGCCTCACAAGACCGTCTGGAGCTCTTGAGTTCCAATTTCATTTCGCAGAGAGCATCCATCTGGAACCCTAACATGCAAAAGCGTTTGTCGACCGCGTAGAGACCAATCAGTGGAAGTTTTCCCTCCCAAGATGACGACAACGTAATGCGTTGTCTGCTTTGGTCTCCACCGGTGCTGTAGCTGATTTGAAACATTGTGATTGGGTGAAGTTAGGAAGTCCAAAATGTATTTGCGCCAATTTCAAACTGTAGTGTTGATGTTATCAAAAGACAGAGATTCAACTCATGAAATATGATTTTTTTTTTATTGATCCTAGTTAAAAAAAAAGGTACAATCAGCTATTGTCAAATTCAACAAAAATCTCCTCACATGTTTGCCATCTTACTATTTTCTGTGCGTGTTGAAAAAGTAATCTGATATTCTACCAAGCCCTGGCTCCACAAATAGGACCATAAACAAAGTGGCAAACATCGCTTGTATCAAGTATCACTAATCTTGGCTTCACAATGCATTTCGAAGTGTGATGCGGCCCACAGCGGAGCGATACTGTTTTGATTTAACCTTGAAGTTAGCAAGAATGACTGACCACACCTTAAGCCTCAGAAAAAAAGCAGTGTGGATTTGAGAAGCCTTTAAAGTCAAAGAGCCACATTCTTACGCAGTGCTTATCTAATCTCATATGCATTTTTGGTCTACAGTACAACCCTCTGTTATATTCTAGTTTGTTATTTTATTGGTCACATAAAATCCTCCCAATAAGTTTTTCCATGACTGTTTTTGTGCTCAAAGGGGGCCAGGTCCAATTGTTACTGTCAAGGTCACCATCTGGGTCTGACCTCGTCGACAATCATTACCATCCTGGGGTAGAGATGATGGGAGTCAAGCCAGTCTTGCACGGTCACCATTACAATAGGCCTTTTGAGATGTACAATTCTCCCTTCGTGTACAATATACTGTATTATAGCATAATGATTTAAGAAAACATGTTATAATTGAATGTAAAGAATTTATATAAATAATAAAAATATGAAAGTAGCCTAATATGTGTACTTTTCCCACATTAATAGCTTGTGAGATCAGGATAATACCAGACTGGCTAGGTTTTATTTTTTGTATGCATTGTTTAGCTATGTGCCATTTATAGATAAAATAATTACACTTTCAAACAAAAGAAAAAAAATTGTCCTTTGGCTAGCAGACAAATAGTAAAGGTAAAAAACGTGTAGATATATACACACACTACTGTATACGTGTCTGGCAGCCTATTTAGCTATTAACCTGGCAGCTTGTACACTGTACATTCGGAGCTCGACGTCCAGCACCCAGGTACTGTAGTAACAGCAGATCCACCCAAGGAGGCGCTCTGGTCCAGTCCCAGTCACTGCCAAAGGCACCACATTGAGACACATTTTTTAGTGGATGTATTTTCTAATGGGTATGAACACGAAGCACGGAACTGGTCTGTCACTTCAACTCTCTCATACGGCCTGTCATACTTTCATACATTTCTCTCTGTTACGTATCAGCAGTGAACGCCACCCAATCTTAGCCTGTTACTCTGGGAGTAAGAGGAGACTTCCCTCTATCTGGTCTTTGGTTCTATTCCCTGAATGCCACACCATCTTAGCCTGTTACTCTGGGAGTAAGAGGAGACTTCCCTCTTTCTGGTCTTTGGTTCTATTCCCTGAATGCCACACCATTTTAGCCTGTTACTCTGGGAGTAAGAGGAGAATTCCCTCTCTGGTCTTTGGTTCTATTCCCTGAATGCCACACCATCTTAACCTTTTACTGTGGGAGTAATTGATCACAAAGCTGTCTAAATCTGTGTTCGTGAGCACTTCTTCTTTGCTGAGATAATCCATCCACCTCACAGGTGTGGCACATCAACACACAAACTGGGTTTATATAAGGGACAGGCTAGCCTAATTATGACAGACGGGAGAAAATAAACTACATTAAACTCAAAAAACCATTAGATAAATGTAGACAATTATACAAGTGTAGAATATAAATAAATAAACATCTTAAATAATTTAAACAAACATAATATAAATTCATAGACAATAATGAGACAAAAGTCCACATTATTAGATACAGCCACCCCTGTGGCAGTAATGTACCAATGAGATGGATGCCAACCGCCGTTAAACCACAGGAAGAAGCCACCCCTGCAGCTCCTAAAGAGTTGGTTTAGTCCAATCAATGGTAATGGTCTGCCGTAGGTGTACATCCCTACACAATGGACTCATGGAAACACAAACAAAGGCTAACATAAATTATATAACTGCCAACATGTCAACCCAAAATGTGTGCACTCAAATTAGTAAAAAATGTAATGTTATGTAAAGTATAAACAATGAGTGTATTATTAATAAATATGATAAAAATATTGACGGACAGCAGCTTTATATGAAGACTGTCACAGTGCATGTGAACACCGGACCGGATTAGATGACATACCATGTAAACCGGTAACGCAACATCTTTAATTGTAAAGATTGCATTTGGAAAGGCACAACAGTGTCCATATAAACCCAGTTAGTGGATTATTTTTTGTATGTAAAATGTTTTTTAAACAATATCTATATCTTTGAGTGAACTTTAAAATGGAATATGGTGGTGTCTAATTAAAGTGGGGTGTCTGTCTCTGTCTGTCTGTCTGTCTGTCTGTCTGTCTGTAATGAGTAGCTACCAAAGCACTGGCAGCAGAGCTTTCCTTCCCTTCATGAAAATGTAACACCCAGCCAAGTTGTAAATATCCTCTGACCTAAATGTGATTTCTGTGACTGCCATGACTCCCCCTCCCCGCCAATTAAATCTGCTTCTGACAAGAGCACAGCGGGGGAGCTATGGCTGTCTAATGTAAATGTTAGATGGACAGATGCTAAATATGTGTGTGTGTGTGTGTGTGTGTGTGTGTTTGGTGGCAGTGGACATTTTGGGCCCTATTTTATCGATCTAAGCGCACAGTCTAAAGCGCAAGGCGCAAACGACATATAAAAAATGAATACATCATGGAAGTGCCAAACCCTGCAGTTCATCGAATGGCCACTTGAGGCTGGCTGCAAAAGGGAGTCGATCCCCATAGACTACAATGATACAATGTCGGACTTTACAGCAAAATAAAACCTAGTTTTGGTCTCTAACTGTAGGGGGGGGATTTTCAGTTACAAATATATTAGCCATGCATTTATCCTATTAAAATGAAAAGGGTGCATAGGGGGGTGTTACAGGCGGAGCGAGGTACTGCAAAGATGGCCACCAGAGTCAGCACAGCGCGGTGTTCAAATGCGTTCCTGAGAAAACCTGTGGGTGACGTCATGGAGGGATTGTCCATTTATATATACAGTCTATGGTTTAGACCAACACAGCCACAGGCGCTCAAATGGGTGCAAGTGCATTTACTATTTCAACAACCCGAGCGCTGGATGGGAAAATGACAACTGCGTCGGTCTGAAACTAGCAAAGACACTTGCGTTCCCGGTTGTAAGAGTTTCTCTCACAATCGGCCCCAAGTTGAGTTGATTGAGGGTGAGGACCCCCTCTGCTGACTAAATAGTGTGCTGTAGTTAAGCCTTCTCCCAGCCACCAAAGCACAAACTCAGAACTGGAAATTTGTAAGGGTCAATGATGGCAAGCAGGTCCATGGCAGAACCACGGAGGGCCCCAGACGGGTCGATAGGGATTGCTTACTAAGCCACACACACACATATACACACACAAAACACACACACACACACGAGGCAAGTTCTGCTGAGTGTGTGTGTGTGCGTGTGTTGTGAAAGCCTGGGAATAGTGTGTTCAATGTACAGTTTACCTTTCAAGTGGACCTTTATGGCCAACATGTTCGCTTCACAACACCCTACGTGATTTGATTTCCATTACTTTTTAAATGATCTGTTAAAGAACACTTGGCAGTCCTTTGTGTTTCCTGCCATTGTGAATCAGTAACTGTAACATCTATCTCGCTTGCCCTCGCATACACACACACGGCAAACACTGATCCTGTATGTCTGTGCATTGATTAAATGGGGTCAGTGATGAATGGTGTTTACCCATGCAGCCTTCTGCTGCCGCTGTAAAAGAAAAGGGCTTTTTTTTTTGACAAGCTTCATTACAAGGTCATCACAACTTCAGAATAGTATTTCTGTGTGTTGTGTACATACAGGCAATATACCAGTTTTGTTTCTTGAGAGGGAAGACTAAAGTAACACCATTGTGGCTGGTAGGAATTAGGGATTTGGGTATTGGCCGTTACCGATCCGATTCCAGTGTTAAATGAAGCTGTATTCCTCACTGTGACTGAGGAAGAGACTTGGAATCATGTTTTGTGTAAGGAACCATCAGGTTTGAACATTGCTTTCCTAACTCTGTAAAACTAAATGTAACACGGGCTATATATGAATATTACAATGTTGTCATTGATGTTTGCATTAGTTGGAGTGGTTTGTTTAAAAATAAGTTGCAAAGTAAATTTACCTAGATGCAGTTTAGAAACCTGTTGCTGATAGTGTGGCCTGGGTAGGTTAGACATGGTTGATGCTTGACAGATAGATCTACGAGTGTAAATTAATTTAATTGGATCATCCCAATGGATCGGTCACAACTGTCCAATTATCACCGATACCGATCCAGCTATTTAAGTCAGTATTGGACTGATTTCCGTATCGTATCAGTGCCATCCCTAGTAGGAATAAGCTTACAAATTGACAAAACACACGTACAGTACATGTTGCATAATGTTTGTAAGTGGCACTAGGGCTTTGCAAAGCTTTTGCTTACAAATACACACCTAGAGAAGCGGTCAAAGATTTGTATTACACTTTTGTATTATTGCTGGTGGATGCTTATTAACAATAGCTTTGCAGTATCTTTTAATCCACAAGTCAAACTGTATGTTTGATTTATGAAGCATGATGGTGAAGACAAACTGTAATAACATCGAAGTTCCATAAAAACAGTACATAGTGTACTTGGCAGTTTGGAACAATCTACCTGGAATAGAAAACAATTTGTACATGCTTGATCACATTTGAGGCTGAAGTGTATTTGTTTAGCACCTTTTCATACACAAGGCAATTTAACCTGCTTTACACCAGGAAAAATACAAATGTAAAATACATTAAAGTGTTGCAGACTGATCGAGAGGGCCTAAGGAAACAGCAGGGCTTAGTGTGTGTGTGTGTGTGTGTATATAGGTATGTATGTATGTATGTATGATTACAAATATTTACCAAAAAAATTGCATATATAT
>JAODOY010015952.1:15270-26563 GCA_025399855.1 Forbesichthys papilliferus | reverse complement strand
CCCCCCCCCCCCCCCCCCCCCCCCCCCCCCACTGTGTGACTCAGCAGACGCCAGCCAGCGCTAGACTGGAGGGGAGTGTTTAGAAGACGCTGACACAGCACTTTATCGCCTCATAATCGGCCCTCATTCCGTCATGATCGGTTTTAATGACGGACAGAGTGTGTGAGTGTGTGTGTGTGTGTGGGGGGGGGGGGTATAATGCCAGCAGAGAGACAGAAAAAAGAGAGGAAGGGGGAAGATGAACCAGTTGTGTCACAGTCTAATGGTCTGAGTATGGTTGACAACATTAACATTAACATAACATTGTTTCACTCTAACATTGTGTTCCCAAAGACCACATTGAACCAAACATCTATCAAGCTATACCAATATTGCAACCATGATCAGTGACTACAAGGTTCCTATAACAACATACACTTTTTTTTGTTTTGTTGATATTTTTGTAAAAAAGAATCTCGCATTCTACCCACTGTCAACAGTATAACATATTAAAATATGTGTTAGAATACATCCTTGACACGATAGAGGGTGTGTGTGTGTGTGGTGTGTGGTGTTTGAGCTTGCCATATTCCACTGTAGCATTAGATAGAAGGCCCATTCGATTCTCATTGTACAAGACGTGCATGGAATAATCAGGTCTGAAAAGCAGTCCACACACACATTACCAGCCAGACAGATAGAGAAATGTAACGGTTCTTCATCTTTTAGTGTGGATGAAGGGTCTAAAAAGTAGCACAAAGTCCATGTTGTGTTGTTATGCACACAGCACAACAATGTCATCATTGTTCACACCCAGAGCACTGATATAAAAATATGTATCACCTAAAACCACCTATTTACAAGAATCTTATTCATTTTAAAACATTTGCAGCTGCAGTATACCCATCAGTTCCAGCCCCAAAACCGCAGTACTTAGCTCGGAGTAGCTCGGTTTCTGACAGCAATGGTAAATGATCAATACCACTAAGCTATATTATATTTATAAATCAAAGACAAACCCAAATGACAATAAAGGTACTGGCAGTGATAAGCGATATTCCAAAATGTCCACTCTAGAATGTACCTCCATTTTATTGTACAATATTGTTGCTCTTCACTGTTTTCTTTAGTACTGTTTAGTACAAACCAAGAAGGGTAACATTTGCTCTGGGGCATCTGTCAATGGTCCAACAAAAATAACGTGTTTAATTGAAGGTGTGGTTAATGTTGGTATAATTTCTTGTCTTTTTAAAATAACCACCAATTCCGGAGGCCTGTAGTTTCCATTAAAATGTCAATGCTAAATCATTAGGAACAGATATATGACTGAAAAACAACTTTAAAAAGTATGCTCTCACAGTCTTCAGCAAGCCATTCATTTACTCTGTGAATACGCTTGAATAGAGGTGCAATCGGAGCACATTGATTTTCACTCGCGTTAAAAAGCTTTTATTGACGTGGCATTTTCTCACCCAAAGAGGAAGGGGGAGAGTGAAAGAAGGACTAATGTGACAAATAACTGTAAAGATGCAGCTGTGTGTCCCGCAGCCTCCTACATAACATCACCGCACACACACACACACACACACAGTACAGCATCACACAAAATGCACATGTGAGCTGCAAGAGAAATGGGCAGAAAAAATAGAGCACAGGAGCTAATATCTTTCCAGACCACATGGGATTCAGACACATCAACACAGAGACAGATGAACAGACAAACATGTCACAGAGCGCAGACTATAACTATAAATCTGGGAAGCGCCATCACCTTTCAAGGTTGACTCATAAAGCATCCTAATCTCTTTGTAAAACATCATAATCTGCACATAAAGGGCCGTAAAGCTCCCCGACGTCTTCACCGGCCCGAGCAGACGACGCCCCAGTGCTGACACAGCACTAAATCACCCGGCTCACAGACCGCCTCCCCTGTACTCCCCTGCTCCTCCTCTGCTATTCACGGAGGCTTGAGCATTGCCGCTTCACATATCTTTCCATTAAAAGGTACAGATAGCAATTGTAAGCTAATGCACTTTGTGGCAAATCCTTGTGGCAAATGTCTCCTCTGGGTCCGCTAGCTGACCGTTTTGTGTGTGCGTGTGTGTGTGTGTGTGTGTGTGTGTGCTGAAAAACAATGATCTGGTGTTTCTACACAGCCCTAGCTCTGTAAAAAGTGGTGCAGACCGCACAAAACAACAATATGCCTTCGCAATGCGCTTCCAACGTGGGCGGAGCTATGAGGGAGCACCCTACGGCATTGAAGGGAGAGGCGTTTTTATTTTAATCGACTTCCAATACAACAAGCTTTCTCCAGAATAACTGACTATACCTCTACGGAGTGATTTGTACTGTTTCTCTCATACTTTGAGTTTCCTCTTTCATTGGATTTACTGTATGTTTTTACCTGTTTGCAAGTCTCTCTCTCTCTCTCTCTCTCTCTCTCTCTCTTTCTCTATTCCTCCCTCTCTCACACACACACACAAGGCACTTATATAATGTTATCATACTACAGGGTCTGTTGAAACACACACTCTCTTCACAACAGTGAAGAACACTATGATTGTGAATGTAATGGATGTCAGGTCAGCAGGAACAGCATGCCTGCCAATGTAGGTCTCAATAAACCTACTGAGGCAACTATCTTAAGAGGTATGTCTGTCTGTCAAGTATATGAAAAGCTTTATAATAACAGTACACAAACAACTTAGCATCTCTGTGACGGCATGTGTAACACCAATGGGAGAGAGAGAGACACCTTGCACACTATAGTGTTTAAATAACATTTTGCTATCTGACAGATGCTAAGTGTTGTGTAAGTGCATAACGCTCACAGTGGTAGCTATATTGTAATGCTCAGCAGGCAATGTATGTCGTCCTTAACCACACGCCGAGAGGATACAGGTTTACAAATACACTGCAGGGCAAAACACACAACTGGGTTGTATTTCTCATTTTGTGTTCACGCGGCACTATTGTACTACGCTGCTCTCCAGTTCATTGGAGGTGCAAGAGGGTCCCGATAAATGATTTAAGTCCCAGAAGACACTCTTTTGAAGCTTGGCATATTTTCTGTCATCAGTTGTGTCAGGCTAAAAATATGATGTGCAGGTGTCAGAAGGCAGACATGACAGGTCAAATTAAATGTACATCATCCTGACAAGGACCTGACGGCACCATTTGTTTCTGGCCTCTGAACATTCTACCCGTTATTTCTATTTCACCTCTACATTTATTGGGCTAGTTGTGATTCTGATATAGGGAAATATCCCCTTCCTCATTGATCAGCTGTGTGGTTGCATTAGTCAAGCAACCCTTGCCTGCTTTATGCCTGTTCAGCAGTTAAATCCATTGCACGTGCACTGCACGCGCATGGTTCATGCTAGTTAAAGGGATAAAGGAAATCAGCCTCCAGTGAATAATAACAATATTTATCATGTACTATTTGTATCCTTTGTAATATCCTGACTATTATTCCATTTCTGAATTATTGTTTTATTGTTGATTTATTTTAATTTTACTATTTCATCTTTTTCCTTTTTTAACTGTAAAGCACTTTGAACGGAAACCTTGTATGAAAAGTGCTATTTAAATAAAGTTTATGTTAGAATTATTATTATTATTATTATTATTATTATTATTATTTTCAACCCATAAAATCCAGATTTTCATAAGAGTAATTTTGTCATTATTCATGCCAGCATTGATGTGTCTCATCACAGTTCATTATTATTTAGTTTACAGTGTTTTAAGCAGCTCTGAACACGGTATGCCTACTGGTATACTAACGGTATGCTGTGCAGCGTATAATGAGCAAATTACAATGGGCTAGCAAGAACCACTTCATGCTCTTCACTTGTGCAACACAAATACAAACTAACACACGCACACACACACATGCAAACACACACACATGCATGCAAACACACACACACAATGAGTTAGGAAGGGAGAGGGAGGAGAGACACGCTTTGACTACATCCTGCTCTGTTTGTCATTAACCGTGTAGTCTGGCCAGATGTTATCAGCACAACACTTGTACACACACTACTTTGCTGATTTGAGTGATCTCAGAAAAGCTTTTCCCCATAAACACCGTAGATTAAGCCTGGACCTCCGGTTACTTCTCTTTTCTCAGCCATCCACAAATGGATATGTTATGTTTCCCCTTTTACGTTGTGTACGTAATGTATTCTAATTTAATATTAGGACGCTTTCGGGTTCTCAAAATAGCGGAGCAGAACCTTACCTTACGGATACCATGTGAAGACGGTCGTTTCCTCGTTTGTTTAGCCTAGAGGTCTGAGTGAGTATGCGCTACCACAGTGAAGCACAAAGTTTACTAATATAGACACATGTCCGAGCCTATATATGGATATCTCTAGCGCAGGAAGTAAAGTGTGCTAGAGAAAATACATTTTACAGCGATTCTTATTTGGATCATTTTGCTTAGGCTATAGCTTTATAATTTTAGCCTACACTTCTAATCAAAAATACATAATTTAATAACAATTATTATTACCTTTATAAAATTACTATCTGCTGTAAGTGGAATCCTTAAAATGCTCCTGCTCAAATGTTTAGAAATACTTGTAAATGTGTGGTTGGCTACAAAAGAGTCAAAGTGAAGTTTCTTGTTGTGATAGCTCGTTTCATTCTATAAGCCTGTGATTGCGACCTTCAAGAGGCCACTGTAGCGAGGAGATTACACTTCAGGCAGGCGGGCTACCAGGTACACTACTGTGTGCGTGTGTGCGTGCCTGCGTACGTGCATGTGTGCATGAGAGAGAGAGAGAGAGAGAGAGAGAGAGAGAGAGAGAGAGAGAGAGAGAGCTGTGGGTGTCCCTGTCCTGACGAGATAACAGCGCTTATGGGCCATACAGCCGTTAAATCTAAAATGCTGCACTCAACTGCATGCCAAGAGATTGTCACACTGACGACTTACTGACTGACAATTTTCTAAAAGAAAAAAAAAAGAAACCCTTCCTTTCAGTAGGAGTAGGACATTGTAAGGAAGCCTTTTAAAAATGTGCTTTTCATACAGGAATATTTATTTTGCTCTCAGATACACACGTCACACACGACGTTGCAAATGCTGATGCGTTGAAAGCAAATAGGCCCCTTTGACTTCTCTAAACTCTCCACCTCTTGTCTTTTCTCAGAAATGAGGAAACACAATAGAATGTGCCATAGCGCGACCAACTGCAGGAAGACTTGTGAGACAGACAGGCAGACAGACAGGCTGCTTTGGTTAGACAACAGCATGGAATACTTCTGAAGGGCATACTGTAATGTAGCGGTGTAATGCCGTGAATACTGCTTGTGTGTGTTTATATGGCGCGACGATGACAAGAGCCTCACTGACAAAACTATTCATCCTTATAATTCTTATTGTCATCATCTGTTTCTCAGAGTTCTTTCCAAAATACAAAGGTGCGGTATGAGATGGATAGCTTATTGTGTGTGTGTGTGTGTGTGTGTGCGCTGTACACAGCCATGTGTTCGCCATGTGCATTATCAACTTTCTTCAGGCTATAACATAAATATATGATTTATGGTAGTTAATTAGTCTGGTTAGTCTTAGTTGGTTGCCTCTTTAATTCGCATACTAATTGTCAATGTCTCCTTACTCTTTCTGTACTAAAGAATTACCCAGAACAGATGCATTCAACTTTGTCAAAATGTTTTCTCTGTGTGAAACGTGCTTTGTAGTTGTAGCAGTGGGTTTAGCAGCTATGCTTCCTTCTCGGCCTTTCATCTGATTAGTTTGACTTGCGGCTATTTCAAGAATGAATTTGAGAATGATTCTTCTATGCATGAATGTATTATTGATACAAATGCAAGACAGCAGTAGTACACACCTGAATGCTAATCCTTCTCTCACTTTTCTTCCAGTCTTGCAGGTTCACTTCGTCTGCGTACCGTACCAAGACGCAGCAACACCAGAGGGAGAGCAAGCAAAGGCGACGAGCACAGAGGTGTGCGACCCCTGTCTGACGAGGGGTAATGGAAGTGAGGATCCCGTCTGCGCCCGGGGGCTGCGGAGCGCCAGCAGAGAACCCGGGCCGGACTCTGGTAGCGGGAGTCAACCTGACATGGGCTGGTTCCTGTGCAACACTGACATGGATGTAACGCACCTGCATGGCTCATCGCCAGGTGGGCAGATGGGCCATGTCAGAATTCACTAGACCTCATCATTCACACATACTACTCTATGGAGGCTTTTACTGTACACAGAATTAGATGTGGTTGTAATTAACCCAGCAACAATCAACTAAACGTGTATGTAATTACATACAGTCGCTTAATAGCTTGATATACCTGGAGGAGGCATTCTGTTTCTGTCTCTCCATCCACCCTCATCATCCATCCATCCATCCACCCATCTCTCACGTCATCTCTCCATCCACCCATCCACCCATCTCTCTTGTCATCCATCCATCCATCCATCCACCCATCTCTCTTGCCATCTCTCCATCCATCCATGTCTTCATCCACAGGTGCAGAGGTGAGTCAGGAGGTCTTGGTGGAGTTCCATATTGGAGTTCTGGGCTCCCTGAACCTCACCTTGTACGGTCAGCTCAGACCCACCTCTCTACACCTCAGTCTGCCCAAGGAGGAGGAGCAGGAGCAGGGGGAGGGGGAGGAGCATGAGGAAGGAGAGAAAGAGGTGGAACCTGAACTGAGGGCATTTTACTGCTGTCTTCCCGTCCCGCCCACCTCAGAGACAACCAACCGCAGCCGCTGCCTCCTCGGATTAACCAATCAAACTGCTTTGACAAGCAACGTGAAGGACCGGGGACCACGGATGCAGGCTCAGAAAGGTTTGGCGAGAAACTGCGTTACAGTGTAGGCTGATGTGTGTGAACATAGTCAAACTGATGTGAAAGTGTAGCTTCTTAGGGGAGGGGAGGGGAGAGACTAGAGGAGGAGAGGAGGGGAGGAGAGAGACTAGAGGAGGGTAGGAGAGAGACTAGAGGAGGAGAGGAGAGAGACTAGAGGAGGAGAGGAGAGGAGCGAGACTAGAGGAGGAGAGGGGAGGAGAGAGACTAGAGGAGGAGAAGGGAGAGACTAGAGGAGGAGAGGAGAGGGACTAGAGGAGGAGAGGAGAGGAGAGAGACTAGAGGAGGAGAGGGGAGGAGAGAGACTAGAGGAGGGGAGGAGAGAGTTGAAAGGCGAGTGCAGAGACAGGGATGGTCAGTATTTATGATCCATATATCTGAAATACGTGTTTAAAATTCAAAATAGTATTTTGTACTTTGTATCTAACATGGTTGTTGAAAATGACCACATTTAGTATCTAAATACATTGTTGTTTTGTACTTTGTAGTTTAAAAATACTATAAAATACTTTCCCTGAGACGTTTACTTGATGCAGCCTCTGATTGGTAGCCTGGTGTACTGTGACCAGACACAAAATTTGGTTTGGACAAGCCTGGACAAGCCTAGTTATCAGACACAATATTCACTTGGTGAATATAGTCTGCCCACGTTCGGAGTGTTGTGCCACTGTTCGGAGTCACTGCCTCCTATTGCCTCCTACTGCCCGTAGAGCTCAGGTTCATTTAGACAGCCTTTAACCAGCGTTGCTAAAACTGTTTCGATTGCCTCAACTAGCTCTACCACCATTTGGAAACATGGTTGACTTAAAATAATCGCACTTTTGAGAATCTGAGAGTGAGAAGACATAAAGCTAATGCAAACAGGGTGTCCGGACTACATTCTCAGGGAAAACCAATTGAGCTGAGAGCAATAGGTGGGCGGAGCCAGGCTAGGTCTGGGCACGCTCCATTGGGGATTGTTTGCAGCTGCCTCGTACTAATGGGCGTGTAGACCTTGGGTTAATTTTGAAACTAGTGGACAGCCTTTAACCAATCAGCATTGCTACAACTGTTTGTGGGGCTTTATCCAGCTCTATCACTATTTCAAACACTTAACTTCAATGCTGTGTGAATACTTATATAATCTCAGCAAAAGCAATGAAGATGAGAGAAGTAGTTGGGCCGTGCCAGGCTAATACTCAAAAAGGACAACCGAACAAAATGATCAAAATCTGATTTCAGTGTTACGCCTAATTCTGTGTCCTGCCGAATTCAGTGACCCTTTCGAAACGAAGTATGTTAAATAAAGCAGATAAAGCACGAAATAGTTCGATAGATCTATAAATAATATTTAAAAACATCTAGACATCAATTAACCTTAAAACGACGAGGCTGGTGTAGATAAAGTAGATTATATTCACTTTTTAGTCAGAAATCGCTCAAATCACAAGCTTTTTGCAGAGCAAACCACCATCGATATAGCTAACCTTTTAGTAACACTTTACCGAACTAAAACACTTCGGGAGACACAAAAAGTGCACGAGAAATCACACACACACACACACACACACACACACACACTAATAGATTGTACATGATTTGAGGTGGCGCATGCACAATTTCGAAAGGGTCACTGAATTCGGCAGGACACAGAATTAGGCGTTACACCGGCTTGGAAGCCCCTCCCTACCTGTTTTTGTTTCCTAAGCTGATTGGCTGAGCTCTATGTTAGTAACTTTTTATTTATTAAGCTAATGCACTCTTGTCCAAATGCTAAAATGTTGCTAGCTGCCCATTGTATGTGCACGCTGCTTGCCCTCTTATTCCGTATCAATTTCACGTGCTTTCACCCGCTCTGATAGCACATTTCTTTCTGTCTTCTCAATCGCAGCTTCTCAAAACCGGGTCAGGGAAGCCTCTGGGGTCATCCATTGAGTTTATTTGTGGTGTTAACTCATGAATTCACCATGAGTCACCTATATTCAAGAATCTAGGTTTGGCTCACTCTATGAAGTATAAACAAGAATGCTGTAGCTGCTGCATTAACAAGAACACCTCTCTCCCTCCCTCCCTCCCTCCCTCCCAGACGAGTGGCGGTGTAAGTTCAGGGTGCTGTGGTTGGCTTTACTGTGCATGCTGGTGCTGACTGTACTCACAACAGTGCTGGGGCAGGTTTACCAAGAGAGCTGCACCAGTAAGACACAAGGCACACGACACACACAACTTTGTCAGTATACATGCCGTTTACAAACGATGTGTCAGTTATTACGTGATAGTCCTGCGAATGACAAAGTGATATATTAGTAGTAGCATATTGTGAACCTAATTCGCTCCAATAAGCAGTTTTGTGCAAACATGTATTATTCCATTGGATCACGTCTTGCATCATTATTACATTGTGAGTTTCTGCAACTCTTGCTGACCTTCCCTGCATCAGAGAAAGCCACGGTGTTCCAACGTCATGACTACTGTGCCAGTTCTCACGTGAATGGTACATGAATTATTTAAAGCTTACATACACAAACACACACACACACCATATGTCCATATGCTAATTACAATAAAACAATATATATAATAGCTATAACAGTAATATTTGAACTTTCAAAGCATATAGAAATCCATTGTAAACAGTTCAATACTATTGTCATGAGCCTTCTACACTAACCGTGACCATACAGATCCCATTAAAATGTGAGGCTTGTATCTTGTCCAGCAACAGGGATTGTGCCCCACTCCATTGGGTCCCCTGTCCAGTGGCCAGGTCAGTGCTGAGGAACGTTATGCTAGGTGATGTCTATAAACCGGCATAACATTTTGCTACAGTCTCAGGCTTTCATAATTTTAATATACTTATTTTTTCCGGACAGGATTCTCGACAGGTCTCTCACCCATTAAAGAAGTTGATTCTCCATTTGGGGAAGGTAGGCAATACTATGAAACATTGTTACACATTTGCTATATTTAAAGATGATGTAGCTAAGATTTGAGGGTTGCAACGAAAGTCCCTCCTCTTCTGCTCCAACCATCTCTATATGTAGGAGGTAAGGTAGATTTGCATGTCCAATCAGGAAAAAGAGGCTCAGATTGGTCAGAAATCTAGATTTCTAGAAAAAGAAAATCTAAATCGACTTCACTGACAACTGAGTGATGTCTATGTCATTTCTAAGGAATGACACTGAGGGCGTACTCACAAATGGCCCAGGTAAACCGTGCCCGAGCACGTTTGACCCCAAAGTCTGGTCCGTTTGACTATCGTTCCGTACCGTGCCCGGGTGCGTTAAACCGTGCCCGAGCACGTTTGACCCCAAAGTCTGGTCCGTTTGACTATCGTTCCGTACCGTGCCCGGGTGCGTTAAACCGTGCAGTGGCCCACTTGAAAGTGGTGGGCAGGGCACAAAGGAACACTTTGTACTGCCGTACACTTTGGTCCACGGCAGAAGTGCAGTGTTTATTGGAAATGACGAGGGTATTCAGGAGCAACTGGACACAAAACACAAGAACTATCTACTTAATCATGTCATAGTGTCGGCCAAAGCTGAAAAAACTGCGTGCTCAGTATCTGAAGGTACGGGATGCACTCTGTAAATCTGGTAGCTCGTAGGACATCAAGGACATATTCCAGTGGAACGACTATGTGGACAAAATAATTGGCCTGAAACCAAGTAGCCAATGTAATGTGTTGGAGTAAGCGTACCCTGGCCCTGAATGTTATCTGCAGTGTGAGTTCAGACCAGTGGGGGAGGGGGTAGAATGGTGCTCGGGTACGATTCAAGGCAACTGGGACAAGTGTAAGTACGCCCTGAATGTATAGCACAATTATACCAGATATTAGGTCATTTAGCAGATCTTTTAATCTTAATAGAACTACAGTATGTATACAATTACAGGCGGGTTAGACATCTTTACAGGTGAACATGTCGGGCCTGTAAGGAACTTGAACCCGCGACCTTTCAGCTGAGAGTTGACCACTTTAACCATTCATTTTTTATTTCCTGTATATCTCCCTTACAATGTTGTCTCACCTTTCAGATGCCCCAGAAACTCAGCTGGGACGAGGTGTGGACTGTCAGTCACATGACAATACTAACAGCTATAATGGTAAGCTAATGTATTTCATTGATATGATTGTTATTCATAGGCTTTTACTCTCTAACTAGCTTTAACACATTGAGCTTATATAGCTCGTCTATATACTTACAAATTACTTCAACCTTTCTACTACCGCCTCTATTCAAACTGTCAAAATCTCATGTTTGATATGTATGCTACAGTATATCTCAATGTTGACTAACGGTACGGTAACTTATGGATGAAATAGCTGTTACCGTACAGTTTGGTTTGAAACTCCAACAGTGTAGTCCCTAACACAAACTCAACACACTAGCTGCATTGAGCCTCACCCATGCCCTCAAAAACCACACTAGCTGCATTGAGCCTCACCCATGCCCTCAAAAACCACACTAGCTGCATTGAGCCTCACCCATGCCCTCAAA
>JAODOY010015952.1:0-15170 GCA_025399855.1 Forbesichthys papilliferus | reverse complement strand
TCAAAAACCACACTAGCTGCATTGAGCCTCACCCATGCCCTCAAAAACCACACTAGCTGCATTGAGCCTCACCCATGTCCTCAAAAACCACACTAGCTGCATTGAGCCTCACCCATGCCCTCCCCCGCGGTTTGTTAGCACACCTGCACCACCGCACCCATCCCTACAGCTCATCTCTGACGGAGGAGCCGAGCCAGTGAGCCAGCTGCAGGAGAGGACCGAGGGAGGTGGGGATTGCCGTGTCCTCACCAGCGGGAGCTGCCATATTTTTAGAATGATAGTAAAAAAAAGACAGGAGTCATTATGGTGACTATTAAAAGCTGCTTTATTTATGACAGCTCGTCATCTGACAGTATAACGGCACTTCTTTGGGCGGCTATAATAACAAACATTACTTCAGAAAGCAATTTGTTCAAGCCTTCATTAATTTGTTGGCTCCTAGACACGGTCTAGACTGCTGCTGCCTGCTATAAATCACATTTCTCATAACCCAAGCATATTGAATGATTTGAACAGGTTGACACGTTAGAATTTATAGTTTGATAGATTTAGCTTAATAGCATTTTTGAAATGTTTAGCCTCATTGAGAATATAAGCAGAACAAGTAAACTATAGTGGGGACAATATACTGTATATCACAGCAAAAACCACGGTATTACATATTGTGGTGGGCTGGAATTAGTTTAGGTCTGGTCATTCTGTTAAATGGTAGTTAAGCATTGTATAATATTCACCTGTATTGTAAATTCATCACAATCCTTATATGTAAGCAGAACTGCCCTCTTAATATAGTAGTGTGATATCTTATCTTATAAAGTATTGTTGCTCCATATAAGGGAATGTACAAGACAAAATCAAAAGGCTGACATTAGTGGCATTTGTACTGAAATAAACATGAGATTAATAGCGTACAGTATATTCGTTAACATTGTATGCTTTACCTCAATATACAATACAGTATGTACTGGGAGTTTTTTGTTTGTAAACAATTATACAGTATGTCTCCTAAATGTAATTTTGTTTGAGTCAATATCCTAAATACTAGAAGAACTTCATGGCATTTGGTAGGGTCTACGAATTAACAAGAGTTCAAAAGATTTAACACACACGTGCTTCTGCAAAAGTGAAACTTCATAGTGTTACTGTAGTGACGTGCTGGGTTTACAGTGGGCCAGCTACACATACGTTAGTAGTGCGAGTGTCTTCAAGTGGAAAATATCAACACATGCTTTTTGGACCAGCTTTAGGAAAAAATATTGTAAAGCTACATTTATTAGACACACTTAGTCTCAGCAAACCTTAATTCAGCTCCGAACTCTGTGTGGTTCCTCAAAGCAAAATATTAAATTCACAAACACCAGCAAAGACAAAAGATGATCAGAGATTATGAACAAAGGCACTTAAAATGAAACATGCCTGCATTTCATAATCTGTCCATAATTATCTATCATAAATACATAGTGCCACCTCTCTGTAGCTATGGCACCAACTGTAGATATACACATACATATCATATTAATGATAGCATTGAATTAAAGCTCACTGTACAACAATAGTATATTATATAGAAGACATACCGGTACTCATTAAGGCAGGTGGAGTACACAGCAGATGATGTACACACAGGCAAATGACCTGTGTGTGTGTGTGTGTGTGTGTGTGTGTGTGTTTTGTATACGGTATGTGTTTGTGTGCATATACCTGTGTGTGTGTGTGTGTGTGTGTGCGTGTGCGTGCATGCACGTGAACCAGGCAGGATCAGTGCTGTGTGCAGGCTCCACCCTGCTGGGTGTGTGTGTGGGAAACCTGCAGGATGGGCAGAAGCAGCTGCAGGGCGTCCTGGATGTAGTTGGTGCTGTTGGAGCCCTGTTAGGACCCACAATAAACACACCTTCATCACCACGGCAACGCCTACCAGCCACACCTGATGTATGGCCCTGTGTGGTGTCCTTCATTAGTATTAACACCTCCCATTATGGGCACCGCATTCCCATACATGCGGAATGCCTGGCAGAGTTACCACATGAACAGCCAATAAAGACCTCCCTCTGGCCTTTTACTACACATTACTCTTTAAAAGGAGGATTAAGCGACGCAGGAAAAAGACACTACTGGAAAACATGTATGCGCCCTCAAAAACTCCACCCCCCAAATGTGTGCGACATGAGAATATTTAGCACAGGTGCCCTAACTCATAATAACAATGTTGACTTGCACAGAAACTACAACCCAGGCGCTTTGACTAAAGTGGCTGAAGTTACGTCAACAGCTCCGACGTCTACAACGCATGTCATGATAAGCAGAAGAACGCTCACCTCAAGGAGGACACTGTCAACCAATGGGCTCAACTCTTCTGCTTTCTTACCATTCTGTGTGTGAGAGAGAGAGAGAGAGAGAGAGAGAGAGAGGGAGAGAGAGAGAGAGATCAGAAGAAAATGAAAGGCAGTGTTGAGCAGATGGGCATGAATGTGAAAGTGATTCTAACAACTGTCTCTCTCCAGTGTCTTCTGTGTGTATCAATAACTACAGAATACATGCACATTTGTAATTCTGTCTATACTGAATTTAATTTGCTTACAATTATTACATAACTTAACACACACACACCGCCCTTCTTAACCACTCACCCCGATGGTAAGCAGCGTGCCGGAGAATTTCTTCGCCAGACAGCCAACCTCATTACACATTGCACATGTCAACCTGCAGTGCAAATTACAAGTCCAATCACACTCCACATTAACACATAAGCAAAATAAAGATGTACTGTAGATACAGCAAATGGCATGCATGGCAAACACGGGCACCCCTACACACCTGACGAGGATGTGTGCCTGGTCTCTTGCTGGTTTCTCCAGGTCCTGTCCATGCAGGATCAGTTCTGCCACCTTATGGAGCTGCTCGATACTGCGGGCTGTCACCTCTGCCAGACTGCCCACTGATGACATATACACAGCCTAGAAAGAAAGAGAGAGAGATGCACACTACTGAATTCAATGGGTATGATCTCCCTCGCTCTCCCTTTAGGTCATTCCTTTTTAGGCAGCAAGACAGTAGGTGAGATAAAGCTCTGACGGGGCCACATGGAGACATGTTGCTTCAAAGGCAGCATAGTCCTGCCACCACACTACCTTCAGCTGCTCACAGAGAACACGTGACAATATACAAGCATTGGCAAAAGGTGTAGAAGAATGTTAAGTGGATAAAAAGAGAGTGGTCCATGCACTTATTCAGCACGGACACAATCGCCACATTTAAGGAGAGAGGGCAGACCAAAAAAGTCCGTTAAAAAAAGAAGGAAATAAATCTGAATACATTTATAAAACTTTGAATCTCCGTTTGGCCTCACTTCCACAGACATGGAGTTCTGTTTCTCTTCGTCTCCCTTCATCTCCTCATCCTCCCTCTCTACATCCTCTCCTCCTTTCTTCTCCTTCACAGCATCTGCGGAAGAGGCCTCTTCTGGTGGCTGCGCCTCCGTTTCCCTGCCAACCATCTCCGTAGCGACGGGATGCTGCAACTGGCTCACCCAATCGTGAGCCCTCACGCGAGCCTGCAGAGGAGCACATTCATCATCATCGTCGTCCCATCAGGGTTATATAGAGAAACATGCAAATGAGATGCATATACAGTACACACACACACACACAAACATTATATGCTAATGTAGGCATCCTATTAATGTACAGTAGGCATGCTCCCTCCATAAGCTATAAACTGTGTTGTGTGTGAGGGGTACAAGTAAATATACTGCACATTCAATGGCAGCCGCAGGTAATACAAAAAAAAAAAAGATGGCTGCCCATGTTCATAATCTCTGGTCATCTTTTGTCTTTGCTGGTGTTTGTGAATTTAAAGGGTGCTGCTTTTGCTGCATCCTTGTGAAAAAAGTATTATTTTATGTCTACCTAGTTTAAGCTCAGAACAAACTAAACAAAACAGATCAAAATATGTCAGCAATATTGCTAGAAGAGTCAAAATGAAGATATGAAATTGACATGATTTTTGAGTGCAGAGAATCATTAGCTAAAGTGTAGCGAATAACTAAATATGGAGAACGAGTTTTATTAAAATGGCCGTGGTCATGCCAATTAAATATGTTTTGAGCGTGAAGGTATTTAAAGGTATGGTCAGTCATTCTTGCTAACTTCCAGCTCACATCAAAACAGTATCGCTCCGCGGTCCTGCGGCGCCTCACACGTGCATTGTGAAGCAAATTGCAGTGCTGCGGCTTAGTTGATGCGAGCGGCGTGAGTGTGTGTGTGTGTGTGTACACAGGTGGTCACCTTATTTAGTTTGTCTGGCGTAGCAGCAACGTGAAGCTCAAAGAGCAGCTCAGTAAGGACACTCTCAAACTCCTCTCCATCAGCAGCTGCATACGTACGCACGCACATACACACAAACTCTTATCTACTGTATGTACTACAAGCCACATCAATGAGATCAATGAACTGTAAGAGAAGAGTTGGTTTCTTAAGGCCAACTCCCCCTCCCATACTGGGAATGGATCTTCAATCGCCATGCAACCTGCCTGGAGATTAGCATAGAAAAGCTCTACCGTGTGTCTGGGTCACTCTTTAGAAAACACCACTATGTTAAATGTATAGAAAACATGCAGATTTCAATTACAAAAGATGATAGATGTGTTGTTAAACCGTCAGTGGCCACTGAACACAAATGCAGGATCAGGCTCCATTTTAACGTTTGAGAGGAAATAGCCGTGGCCTGTTATAAACTCTGTGGCATTTCCTGTCACACATGAAATGTACCAGTAGTTATTTTGCTTCACAGTGTGCAGTGACAAGCAGCTGGCGAGATACAACGGATCCTAAATCTAAGGTGGCACGCGTCCTAAATCTAAACAGTCACCGTGGATACGATGCTGTAGGCCTTTTCACTGCAGACAACAGCATGAAAGTCTCCGGGGGGGGGTCTGCTGTCACTGGCAACATGTTTCAGATGTAAACCCCACCTTTCTCAGAGGGTACAGTGCCGAATGCATAGCGACAGTGTAGAAATAGATGTTCTTATCAAATGTCCCAGAGGTAGCCGATGCTGATGGTGTTAACCATACATGCTAACTTCTCCTGAGCTATGGGAGCGGGACAAATACAATATTTGCCAGAAGGAGGCTGATATCGTGCTCAGTGACCACTGCAGCGTTTAGAGGGGGGGTCACTCACACAGGGGGGTTGAACAGTGTATTTGAGAACTTAGATCACCGTTACTCTTCGTCTCCACCTCTCCTCCTTCCTCCTCCTCTTCTGCCTCCTCTTGCTGGATGAAAACATCCTTAATAGCTATCAGCTCCTTCTTCACCTCCTCCTGCATCTCCTCATCCAGGGAGGAGAGGAACTCTTGGACCTGAGAGAGAGAGATAGAGAGATAGACACACTACTGAACTCAATGGGTATGATCTCCCTCGCTCTCCCTTTAGGTCATTCCTTTTTAGGCAGCAAGACAGTAGGTGAGATAAAGCTCTGACGGGGCCACATGGAGACATGTTGCTTCAAAGGCAGCATAGTCCTGCCACCACACTACCTTCAGCTGCTCACAGAGAACACGTGACAATATACAAGCATTGGCAAAAGGTCAGAGTCAATGTTTTCTTCTTATTACTTGTAATGTACTATCTTACCATAATAACAAACTGCAACACAGTAAGATTCAGCCTGCTCGCCTTTGCTCCAATCCTTTGTATATGGAGCTCTAATAGTTTTTATAATCTGGTGGTGTGTAGGTGATACATCTGCATAATGCGTTAAGCCACGGTGTTCAGTGCACCCGAGAATATACGCAGAACTATATTAAGTTCCACAAGTGTCCACAATGTGTGTATTTGTATGCCGGTCTGTTTGCATTAGGTACTGTCTCACCTTTGCCTCGCTCTCATTGGACAGTATTTCCAGAGCCTCGAGATGTGATAGGCCCTGGTAGTCGTCAAACAGGATACTGTAGTGGGCTGTGGGCTCGCTGATTGGATGGCTGCTGAGACGCGCCCGCTCCTTCTCTTTGGCTTCCTTCAGCAGCTGACCAATCAAAATGCAGCCTCAAAATGTAAATTTTAGCCAATAGCAATGCGTCAAAGAAATATTTGTGTAAATCATAACACTTAAAAATACATATGCAAAATAATTAATAATACATCCCTATCTTTATTTCCCAATAATCTGCATAATAAACTGGAGACCAGCTATATGGAAGTGAATGTGTACAAGTGTGTACCTGACTTAAGGATACTGTTTTCTGCATCAAAGTCTTGGTCTTTTTGAAGCCTGGGTCACTCTCAGCCAGGACAGTCATTGTTTTCTTGCCAATGAACTCCAATGCATCCAGACCCCCACTGATCACAGACTTACCCTGAATGGGCCCAAGATACCGGGCAACATTTGAATCAGTGCTGAAAGTGCTAATGTTTCACATTTAATACATGTTGGGGCAGGGTATTACAGCAGTATGATGCACGGGTAGAGTTTATAATCTAACCATGAAAACCCTGGTTTAACAGAAAGTACCTTGAGCATACCTGTACCTGTGGAAAAATTAGCTATAGTCCACAACAGTGTTTGCTAATGTGGAGCTACATAAGCTCATGTCTGCCCCTTGTGGCCAAAGTTTGACACAACTACAGTACACACTAGCACTAACGATATAAACATGAAGCATCAAAGGGCTCACGGTGTTCTGCACAGCGTGGCTGATGGTGGAGAAGACTCCTCTGCTGGTCGGAGACTGACTGAGTGGAGACTGGACCAGCTCCTCCCCCTCCTCTGCTCCTTCCTCCTGCACCTCCTCTTGGGCCTCCTCTCCTACTGAGGCCCTGTGGAGGCGCAGGGCCTCGCCGGCCTTCACCTTGACCGAGCTAAGGCCCTGGCCTGCTCACGCACACGCACACACACACACACAGAGTTACGGATGTTTGTGTAACCGGTCATGCATGTGGACAGCACAGTCTCGAACCAAACTCAAACTCAGTCATGGAAGGCAGGTGCACTAGCAATGAGGCTAAAACATACAGATGGGGGAGTGAGGTTTATCTACACATCTGTACCCAATGACCGCCATTACAAGTGAGGTTTACCTACACATCTGTACCCAATGACCGCCGTTACAAGTGAGGTTTACCTGCTACACATCTGTACCCAATGACCGCCATTACAAGTGAGGTTTACCTACACACATGTACCCAATGACCGCCGTTACAAGTGAGGTTTACCTGCTACACAGCTGTACCCAATGACCGCCATCACAAGTGAGGTTTACCTACACATCTGTACCCAATGACCGCCATTACAAGTGCACAAAACGCAGGCTCTGCCTCCGTTATCTAATTTACTTAAACCTGCTATGAGATACACCTGTGTTTTCCTTAGAACTGTGAAAGGGGTACATTATTAGAGGGACCTCTTGCACCTACAGTACATGCACGCTCCCATACAGTGTCTGTGTAGCTCATTTTCTCCCCACTTTGCCCCTGAATCGCACAGCACCCCTTTACAGTGATCGATCTGGTTCAGCATTCACACAGTCAAACACGGAGACATACCCACTGTGGAAGTGGCAGTGGTCAGTAGAGACTTCCCCCATGAACCCCAGCCACCCCATCCTTTCTCTTTCTCTTCATGAGAGCCCTAAACACACACACACACACACACACACACACACACACACACACACACACACACACACGCGTGTATAAAGTGTCAATTGTCAATAGCAAAGAAGAAACCTCAAAACACAAGTTATTGGACTAAATCTTCCATGTTCCATAGAAATTATTGCTAAAAATTAATTGTTACCCCCACTTCCTCCTCTGTAACTGTGGCATCCATGAGTTCCAGGCTCACTGGTTGGTTACAGACAATCAGCTGACCTTCAGCGTCACACTCTGGTTCGCCAGCTGGACCTTCTAAGCTGGTGTCCGCTGTACCATCCTCTTGGACCGGGTCCTTGTTGGACTCTGGGTCATGGAGACTCTCTTGGACTGGAGGAGGCTTGGGAGGTGCTTGTAGTTGTGTCTGTATGTCCATGGAAGGGTCATGCTCCATGTTGCGGTCTATGCTGGGCAGAGAGGGGGCGTCTGTCAAGGTTTGTATGTCAGCAGGTGCATCTTGGGACATTGTGAACTGGAGGAGGACAGAAGAGATAAAGACATTAATACATGTATATCTTGTAAGCTGTGAAAAAGAACAGGCCAGTGTTATTGGGCCGGTGTTATATGGTCCAACACAGACACCAAATGGTCATTGGTTGAAAGTGCATCCATCTGATTTTCCTACGGCTGTTAATCACA
Organism: Forbesichthys papilliferus; assembly: GCA_025399855.1. Taxonomy (NCBI): domain Eukaryota; kingdom Metazoa; phylum Chordata; class Actinopteri; order Percopsiformes; family Amblyopsidae; genus Forbesichthys; species Forbesichthys papilliferus. The sequence goes on along the minus strand of JAODOY010015952.1, from coordinate 6,880 downwards.
GTTCCTTTATCCATATTTTACAATTACAATAACCATCATGTTATCTTTGGCATGAAAGCCAGGTGCATACATTGTCCAGAAATGATAAACAATAACAATAACATATAATTAAAAAAAATAAATACATCTAAGTATCCTATGGAACTTGTTATACTTTTGTTGATATTTACAAATATTTTTAACATACACTTTCAACATATACTCAAACGTGTGAACTCATGTTGTGTTAAAAAAACTATAATCTCGCACATTAGCAAATTACAATTTTGAAGGAATAGCCCATTGCTATTCAGTAAACAGTTGCTCGATGTTGCCTACAACTGACATCGGATAAAGTCAGCCTGCAAATGACTAGGCCTGCTATACATTATACATACATGGCTATACATGGCCTGCAATAAAGAAAAGCATAACACAACATTTCAAATTACTGTATGAAAACGAATTTCAAAAACAAAAACAAACAAACAAACAAAAAAAAAACATTAATCTTCACAACAACACACCTAAAATAGGCTAAAACAGGTTCAACTAGAACGTTGTCTTTCTTTTATACAACTCAAATTGTTCTTGTGTGAAAATGACGGTGCAACTCACCGGTTTGGTGACAGCAGCGATCTGTTCCGCCTCGCCACGTCGGCAAGCTGACGTCATTACAAAACACTGGCCCCTGTAGTGTCGTTTTTCTACTCGCTTGAGTCTGAATGCTTAAATGCTCAAAATACGTTATATGAAATTGTATAACTATTCAATATTCAACTTTTGAAAACAAAGCATACATTATAAAGAATAAGATTTCTATTATTTTCCAACTTATTTATCGGCTCGTTGGTCTAGGGGTATGATTCTCGCTTAGGGTGCGAGAGGTCCCGGGTTCAAATCCCGGACGAGCCCTCATCATTTTTGCTGCTCACATTTCCTGTGTATTTGGCAACATTTTCACGAAAATGTTTGTGAGCTATTGTTGAACCAATCTAGTAGCCTAATAGTTTTTCTGTCATTACAAGTGGTTTGAATATCTATCATGTTAAAATGAACGATAACCTAAATAACCTACGATATAACAACGATAACCTAAATGTTTACCTTTCCATGCCTTTATGTTTTAGGCGTCTCAGTCACATATGTACCGGTATCTTATAATTCAGGGTTTTCCAGTGAATATGCGGGTCTGAAAACAGCTGAAAGGTCCGTAATATTGATTTAGCATATTCCTTCCTCTCTGAAAAACACATGTCTCCAATCAGGAACAAGTTACAAATCACATGACCATTTTAGAAGGAAAATATAATGTATATATATATATATATATAGTATTTTTATTTTTTTTATTTTACTTCTTTTATTTTTATGATGCCTGAATTGAATATTAGCTCATCAAACATATGAAACTTTAAGAGAAGCTAGTTCATGACCACAGGCAATCTGGGGAATTCTTATGGAACAATGTGTACCCTTTCTCCATCAATGTGGGTTCAAACGTCTATTTATTTAAAGGAAAACGTTCCTTCTTAATTCTTCTTAATTCTTAACACATGGAATATATGCAGTAGGCTTCAGAGTGATCAAACGTTGGCATGGGCCTATATTTAATATCTTTAAACACACATGGCAGGATACTCTTCTGTTTTATTTTGTTTATTAAAATAAATGTTAATTAATGTATAAACCCCCTCACTAAACCCCTGGAGTTTAATAGCTCATATGCTCATATTCAAAACATTTGTGTTTTTGGAGGATCTATATGATAAACCATAGCTGATTTAAAACAGTAATACACATCTTAGCGGTATACTCGTATAGGCCTACTCCGATATTGTCGGCGGCCCCGCTACGTCTTTTAAGTTTTCATGGTGATGGAGCAAATACACTTGTTTTAAATATTGAGGGGGACACATCCATTGCATCTCCCTGAAATCTACGTTTATTTATAGCTAAATCGGACTATGGGGTGAATTGTAACATTTCACTCAATAGAATAGAATAGAACAATAGAAGAGACGTGTCCCCAAAATACAGGTGTGAACACCTGTATTTTGTTAACTCCTATAGCAGAAATAATCTCAAACAAATGCTATATTTCAATATACAGAGATGTTAATCAATCTGCATTCCACACGTGGCACAAATCCTCTACCCCGGTGTAACCAGATCAAACATTCACAGCAAGCATTGAGATAAGAGCAATTATAGTTAGGCAACGCCAGGTAACAAATCCACTCAAATTAGGAAACACATATTTTTCCAAATATAATCACGTTTATTAACAGGTACACATTTTTTTATGAAATGCTAAACTGTCAATAGACCAACACAGGATATGTTCACAGTTTATTGCGTTCCCTTTGAATAGCCATCTTAGATTAAGAGAGACAGAATTTTATAAAGCCAAAACATGATAGAAATGTATAATAACCATTGCTATAAGAGTATCAAAATCATCCATTGTTATGATAGTATCAAAATCATGCTTAATAAAAACCTTTAATTGCCCTTCCGGTCTAATAATTATTTATAAAATATATTACAACTTATAGAAGTTTGCAGATAAAAAAAAGATACAAAGCAAAACTGCAAAGGTTATTCAGGAGAATAATTTAGTGAGGATCTGCTACATTCAGTATGTATGTCTGTGTATGTAAGTACATGTTTGTACTGTAATTATGTTTGTGCATCGTTTGAGTGTAAAATGAGGGTCTCTTCATGCCTGACATGACAGAACTGAATACAACCTTGATGAATGTTCCAATTCTAACTGACCAATTTATCTATCAAAATGGGGAAATTAAATTCTAAGTAAATAACATTAGGCTTTGCTTGGGAATGTTTTTTTAAGATAAAGATATATAAAGTGCATATTCTCCTGTTGACATGTACAAAGACGCTATATAAAGGCATTTATTTTTCCCCAAATCAGTTCCTTATATATTTGACACTAAAAACGTACAATGGTGTTTGCTTTTATTAAACCATTGAGCTTTAATGGATGTTGTTGTTTTCAAAAATGAATGAATGGATTGCTGTGGTTTGAAATAAACCCATTTACCTGCATCTGAAAAACAAACATTACGAGCAATGTTCCCTATGCTCTTTGCACTTTTGTGATTTCTCCATATAAAAAGTGTCAGACAATAAAAGAATACCTGTGTCGTGCCCATAGTGCCACATACCACAATGTACATCATACTGTAGGTACATACACTTAATAAAAGATAATGGTATAGAATACATTTCATTTTTCTACCCTTACAAAAAAAAAAGAAAAATGCGTCTTTCCTTTATTATAATGCCCCTGCATAGTAATTTAGCTTTCACATTAGTTAATGTAAAGATAAAAACACTTCACTCTGAGAACGGAAGACCCATATACAGTAGTCCCCATTCAACCCAACAAACACCAAAATCACTTGGGCACAAACCCTTGAGCTGCAGTGCATGGTTTCTGGTTATATTTGCATTTGTGTGCCATGTAAGTAACTATGTGTTTTATACTATGTGTCTGTGACTCTATATGTACATGCTGTTACTCACTCAGAGTGTGTGTGTGTGTGTGTGTGTGTGTGTGTGTGTGTGTGTGTCTGGCAAAGAAATCTAGCTATCTGTGAAGTCACTTCATGATACGAGCTGCGAGAGGCAGATGAGGTGTATGGTGAATTCTTACTGTGTGTAAATGGTTAAGGATAGCAATGGTTATGTCACATTTAGCAACTGTTGACATGCGTAAGCTGAAGTCTATATGACACAAAATACACAGTAGGTATGATATGACATACACGTTTTGATGACTTTCCTGTGCAGGAAAACAGGAAAGTTTCACATTATATTGGCATAGATAGCAGTCGTGAGAGTTCAACTCGCAACTACGTGACAGCTTGTTTGCAAGGGGGGGTGGGGGGGTGGTGCGAGAGCTCATCTGAGAAAGTAAAGCGTGAGCGCGCGGTTGGCGGGCATCAGAGCGTTGATGGGGACAGGGTTCTCTACTCCACAGACGGGCTGACCTCAGACCAGCTGAGATTCCGCAACTCCTGAGCTAAAAAATCCCCTTCCGCTTACAAGTGCCCTAGTCTGACATTGCAACTATTATGGAGCTGCGTTCGAGGTAACGCTGCGTGCGCATGCGTTTCACAGCCACTAGATGTGGCGTTTCTTGTGCAGAGCCAGGTGGTCCGAGCGGGAGAAGCTGCGTTCGCAGTCGGAGCACTGGAATGGCTTGTCACCCGTGTGTTTGCGAAAGTGTCTCGTTAGTTCGTCCGAGCGGGCGAACTTCCACGTACAGCCTGGCCACGAGCACTTGTAAGGCTTCTCCCCTGGAGGAGGAAGGGGGAAGGGGGGGGGGGGGGCAGAAGAAAGATCAAACAAGTTCATTTACTCATCACTGTCACACTGCTTGTGGGAATCAGACTAGCTAAATATGTATACAAGTCAAATGACTCCATAGGTGTTTTGGTTCTATGGGAATACGTTTGGCTTGAGGTGTGGACAGATTTTAATTATATAGTCCTGCAATTGTTTTTGCGTGATTCTGTAACATAAAGCAGCAACGTTAAAGTTGGAAATAAATCAGATTGTACAAAAATGTATATACTGTATATATAATGTACTACATACACCACTACCATCATTATTAGCTGAAAGGTGCGTTTCTCACCTGTGTGTGTCCTGCGGTGTGCTTTGAGGTGGGAGCTCTTGGTGTAGACTTTGGAGCAGCCCCCAAAATCACAGCAGTGGATTCGCTTCTTCTTCAGCGAGTCGGGTGAGTCGACTGGCAGAGGATGCTTTGCACCTGAGTGGACAATTACTGATGGGGTGTTTCCCCTGTTGGCAGAAAGGTTACTCTTGGTCACATGGATATTTTACATGTAATACTGCACTTTGACCAACAAGTGGCAGTAGTGATATGTGACTGTGGAGTCACATTGTGACTTGAATAGCTCTTCAATTAGTGTATTGTTCTATTTCTAATCTAGAATGAAGTACATTTTACTCAAATAAAAGAAACCGGAACTCTAACTTCAAAACGCTTAACGTTTTTTTTCACAATGTATCAAATGTATTCACAGTGATCAGAGTGATGTTTACTTAACAACAACTGAAATGCATTTTTAAAAGTTAAACATATTGAATTACAATATTAATTCTAGATAAGACTCTTTCACACACACATATGGTTATTAGGAAACATTTGGTTTTGTGTGTGGTTTGTGCATGTGGCAGTTAAGAGCAGGTGTCAAGTGTTGAAATCCGAATCCCTAACAGATCATTTCTGCTTAAAAGGAATGTGCATAAAATCCCCTCCATGACACAATTATACGCACATGAACGCAGTCAGACGGACACAGTTGGACAATCTATCATTACGCAAAATGACTCAGCTCGAGCCATTTATACTCTCCTCCCCACACACACACACACACACACACACACACACACACAAACAAACAGTATTTACATAAGTCGGTGCATGTTTTTAAGGTGTGGCGTTGATAGCTGTGGCTACGCCCGCTCTAGTTTAAGGCTACAATTATGTCACCGTGACGACCAACAAGGTGTCGACAACTTGCGTTGGCGAGGGTGGTACTAGAATGTACTTGGTTTGAATCGCCCCTTCTCTGACACACGGGAGCCAATGATGACCTCCGACCTACTCGTTATTACACCTTCTAGAAAGGAGCCGGAGAGCCACGAAGGCTGGGTCAACAACACACGTATTCAACTGGTAGGGGAGGATGAGGAAGTAGGGAGGAGAGAGAGGAAGGGAGGTAGAGAATGACAGGAAGGACCGCCCCGATAAGGACGTATAGACAGCTATAGGGGCCGGACCAGCCAAAAGAGAAAACTGTGGGAGGGAAGAGAAGACTAGAGAGAATGGTCTGGAAGGGTCAGATATGAGGTCATCAACCGTAACAATGTACTGTAAAGTACCTGAAAGGAAAGAGTAGCAGCACTTGAGAAAGATATTCGATGGATTAGATAAGAACAAAGCAATGGCTTGGAGTAGTGTTTCACAAAGGAGTACTGTTATCAACATGTGTGTGTGTGTGTGTGTGTGTGTGTGTGTGTGTGTGTGTGTGTGTGTGTGTGTGTGTGTGTGTGTGTGTGTGTGTGCGTGTGTGTGTTTAAACAAGCACAGACTTGTACAATTGTGTAAATCGTGTAAAGTGTCTATTCAAACATGGAGTGTCACGTGACATTTCTGTACTGGATGTACATACAGTATGTAGACAGTATATAAAGATGGTATACAACACAGAGACTGAGGATGTCTCCATTTGTCTGGTCTCGCTGTCTTGTGGTGAGCATTACGTTATACTGTACGTAATCTATTAAGCCATCACACCAACAACCGAACACCACAATAAAACTATCTTGGTATCAAACTGTCAAATGTAATCAGTCCCAGTTTGACCAAATTTCAGCAAAACTTTCCTAGATCTATGTAAATAAAATGATGTTGGGACTGCACCTTTAATAAAATGACGCCTGCTACTGTAACAGGAACTAGTATAGAAGTTCCGTACCATCTATCTACCATCACAACCATGAACATTTACTGGGGAATTCAGAGGAAACATTATCTTAGCTTTATCTCCCATGTCTTCATTACGAGTAGATTTTTGAGATTAATGCATTTTGACCTTTTAATGGACCTTCACTCTGCTTGTGTTTGTAATTGAGTCTGAACAGATCATTTTAATAAACGTGTTTAAATAACAACATATTTTAGGTTGATGGCAAAATAAAGTCGAGAACCACTGCAACGGACAATTAGAAATGTACAGTGTGTTTGTGTGTGTGTGTGGGGATGGGGGGTGGGGGGGGGTGTTTGTAAAAGCACAGAGCTTTTTGACTGACATGCATGGCAGGTAAATACGCACACAAA
>JAODOY010015931.1:759-26568 GCA_025399855.1 Forbesichthys papilliferus | reverse complement strand
ATGTGGGGACGTTGCCAGGGAAAGGAACTTCATCTTTATGTAATTACCACAGGGCTGTTTGAGTGGGGACCGTGAAAGTGTTTATAGCAGCCCCGCCCTCCCCCTTTTGCAGAAACACATCATCACACACGCACGCGCAACGCACGCCGCCTTGTGAACGCACCCTTAATGTTCCTATGCGTGCGCTGGGAACACACAGAGATGCGCACGCTCCACTAGCATTCCAATACACTAACAGACATGTGCACGCACGCACGCACGCACAAACACACGTACACGCGCACACAGACACACACACACATTGGGCCCAGGGCCGAATGCCATAACAGCCCAATGAAATGTATTCAGATTAGAAAGGTGTCACATTACTCTCCAGCTGGATGATAAATATGAGCTTAGCACCGTCATTAATCTTGTCCCCCCCCACCACCCCCTCCCACGGCTATACAAGGCGAAGGAGCGCTCCTGGTGCATGCTGGGTGGAGCTAGCGTCTGGGACAGCAACATGGGTGTCAGCGGTTGCCTTGGCGTCGCATAGGGGGTCTCTCTCGCTCGTCTCCCACCTCCTCGCTCCTCCTCTGGTCCTATCCCCCCGCGACGCTCTCCTTCCTCTTCCCCTCCCTCCGACCCTTCCTCCGCTTCCCCGGAGCCTTGAGCCCTTCCTCCTCGCCATCATGCCCAAGCCTGCCCCCTCATCCTCTAAACGGATCCCCTGCCCCACCCCCCAAGCCTGGGGCTGTTTGTCACATTAGCTCTGAATGACACCGAAACTGAGGGTCACTATTGCCTGTCTAATGAGAAGCATATAGCACACACACATGCACGCACTAGCACGCACTAGCATGCATTAGCACGCACTAGCATGCATTAGCACGCATTGTTAAGCTCTGGCTTTAAGACTGGGTTAGTTATGCTCGTGAACGCTTGCTAACTTCAAATCGGAGCGATATTCCTCTGCAGCGCCGCTCCGCACATTGAAACACATTGTGAAGCAAAGCCTAGTACTAGGACTTTGTTGATGTGAGCGGTGTTCGCCACTTTGCTTATGTTCCTATTTACGGCGCCAGGGCGGTGTTGAAGTACCAGATTATTTTATCAGCACGCACAGAGAATGGTATAAACTAGTGAAATGTGAGGAGATATTTGGTGAATTTTACAAAAAGAGTATTAGCTTGCAATAGCTGACTATACCTTTAAGCAGCTGCAGATTTGACCTGAAAAGCACCGTTCTCCATCTCCCTACAGACAGTGCAGAGCAGTGTTTCCCAACATACCTGTTGTAGATGTCTACCTGCTAATGAATCAGACTAATGAATTAGGTTTCTGCAGATATCGATAACAACCCATTCAATTTGAATGAGGCGTGTTGGCACAGGGAGACATCTACAACATGCAGGTCAGGGGTCCCCCATGGACCAGGATTGAGACACGCTGGTTTAGACAGCGCCCGATACCAACCAGCAACCCTGGCGGGTCGCGGGGATCAGAGGTCAACAGCTGAGGAAACGATGTGTAATGAAAAGCTTCGTGTGTGTGATAGGCGATATGCAGTGAGCCTCGGCATGTCAGCGGTTCCCCCGGCTACACACTACTGCACCTCTGGAGTGAGTTTGGTGGTGGGAGAGGTAGCAACAGGACCTTCCCCTGAATGCCTAATGCACAGGAGATACTGGGGCTACTCTTTACTTTAGAATGCTACAAGCAGGGCTCTGTATCCACCACGTCACCACATCTGCATTGACAGTGTCTGATACTATAATGTGGATATACATTAAAGCGTAAAGGAAACAAACTATTTATTTTTTTATTTTTTGTCAATTGGTTTACAGTAGGTAAAGTACAGTATAATGAATAAAATAATGAAATATTTGTTTCGTTTATTGTTCTCTCAATTTGTTTAGTGAGTTTATTGTGTTTTAGATCGATTCTGTGAAGACATTAGCAAGATACCTTCTTGTTTGTATTGTATGTTACATTTGTGTTGTTTCTACTAGTATTTATTGTGGGGAGCATCATTTATAACATTATGTTCATGCAAATATTGCTTGTCCTGAGCATCAACTACTGTAATTAATATGATAATAATACTTCACACCTTACCTATGAATAGACGTGTGATTTTAATAAAGCCGTTCTCATATTTAACAGAATGACTCAACACCACAAATGAGGCAAGGGGCTTAAATGTATGCTTTATTAGATTTTGTTTTGTTTTTTCCCCTCCATTCCTGCTTACTAATCACCATTAATCACCAGCCCAGTAATATGATGAGATGCTTGCTTGCCAAGACCTTGGCGGTTACAATGCTGTATACAGGGGCCATTGTGTGTATGTGTGTGTGTGCGTGGGGAAGGGCAGCGCGATCTCTTGCGTTTCATTGTGAGACTTCTGATTAGCTCTTCAGGGAACTGTAAGCAGTTTGGTGCCTTGCTTTATCACTGTTTAGTCGCGAGGCACTTGTTAAACTCAGGTGATGAAATCTTCCTGAACAAAGTACACGGATATCAGCGACACACCGGCACGTGAACGCGCATGCGTGCACGCACACAGACAATGATAAGATAATCACAACTTTCACACAGTTGCCCTACAAGCCAATCGTGATACCGCATTTTTATTGAATGGCTCAGTCTGCCCCAATCGCTCTGCGCTCCATAAAATGCTCGCGAGTGGACCAGGGGCCCACTATAATGGCAGCTCGATGCAGAAATAAACTTGTTTTACTGCCGCAAACAAAGTGTTGTGACCTGGAAAGGTTGTATTTTTCCTTGGGATAATGACTGTGTTTTAAAGTCCAGCCTCAGTGAGAGCTCTAATTACTTGTCTAGGGCCACTGAGCAGCATTGCACTCAAGCACAGTCTGATGAAGTCCATATTGGTGCCATGTCTATTAACCACAACACTAACATCTAGTGAACATTGCTTGCCTACAGTTTCCTAGCCTGGGAACTCCAGTCTGTCATCTTTTCCCGGGGCTATACTTGACTTTCATATTTCTGCTAAATTAATTTGTGCTATTGAAATGAGCTTCTTTTTTTATTTTTTAATCAACAATCATTTCACACAACATGGGAAATAGCCTATATGTCTCGGGTAGGGCGTCTAGGCAAGACGATGCAAAAGTGAGATTGTTTGTACCAAAATAAAATGTCCTTTGCCTTTCAAATGTTATGTGCTTTCATTATCCACACTCTGGAGAACTAGTTAACTTAATAACCGTGACACCCATTTCTCATAAATATGCAAATACAGGGCACACGTCCCTCAGTGTTTTGAGAGAGGGGTCTGGGGGGGGAAATGACTTGGCTTGAACGCTAGAAAACGCCCAGTGTTTCTCAGAGCACCCCACGCTGCGTTGCTAGGTTCCCACGGCTCCACATGTGGCTATGCAATGCGTTGCCGTCTCCGTAATCACGCTAAATAATAGCATACCGTACCGCTCACATCGATGCCACATCTCCTCCATGCGGTTTGTGTTTCCATAGCGGTTTGTGTTTGAGGAGGGTGGCCCTGCGAAAGTCAGAGACCATCCCTGACGTCCTATTTAAAACTAAATTGGACAAATGTAACAATGAAGGCCTGGTTATAAAGCTGAGGGGAATATCGTTTTACACCCCGGCCCTTTGTGTCTCCCCAGACCACTGGCTCACTAGTAAACCGGCACACTGCAGACTGGCAGGCGGCGTGGGTTTGCTCGTCGGTAGGGTAAATTAGAGGGAACAGAGGCGATGTAAGGGGACTTGTGGGGGTATTAAGGAACGGCAGGCGGTTTGGCTCACGCCTTATCCCGCCGAACATTCCAGTGGAGTAAGGCATGTGAAACTTCAGTCACGGGGGTTGGGGGGGGGAGAAAAAATAAAAGAGAAAGCCTTCAGCAGCAGCAGCAGCATGACGGACCTGCCGTTATGTGCAGCATAAGGCCAACATGCACAGGAGAGGTCAGCGTTCTTGTCATGCCTTGAGGGTGCTTGCATTCGCCCCGCTCTGCCTAATCGCAACGGGCAGAGGGACCAGACAATGCGTGTTGTGGACAAACAGCTGGCAAATGTGTGCCTGGCCTACTGTTCTGCTTCTGCCTCTCTCTCTCTCTCCCCCCCCCCCTCCTCTCTCTCTACCGCTCCCAGGTTGGCCATGCTGACGGCTAATAAAAGAAGCCGGGCCCTCGCCGTGTCGCTCGGCAGGCTGTTGCCAGGCCCCCCCCCTGAGTGGAACAGTACACCGCATAAGAATAGCACGTGGAGTGAGAGATAATAGCGGTGGTAGAGAGAGAGGAGAGGGGCGGGGCCAAACATGTGTGAGCAGGCGCACTGTAGCATGCTAAGCCACAGGGGCGAGAGCGCTGCGTGTCGCGGCTGTGCCTTTTATAGGGCCTAACCGGCTAATCGATAGGGCAGAGAAACACTACATCAGCTGGATCAGTGCGCATGTCCGCTGTTAGTTGTTTCCTCACACTGTTACGGGTGACGGGCATGAAGCAGCATCACTGACGCACGCAGGCTATTCCCTTCCGCGTTTAGAGACTGATCATGGCCTGAATCATATAAGGTACGTGCTGCACATACCAATGAGTTTAATAGCCATGATGAGGCAACAGTAAACAACGTGCCTTTAGCTGTTCCCCAGCAACGCGTAGGGGGAGAAAACACAGTATGTCGTGGCTCATTTTGAAAATGCACCCCATTCCAGACTCCCAAATTCTTCAGCTTCTACGGCTCCCCTTTGATGAGTCTCGGGGAGGGAAGCTGTTGTGCTTGGACGAGGCTGTGCCCTCGTCCACATTCCGGTCTTGGGAGAGACGTCAGTGCGGGAACATTCCCAGCCCCCCCCCCATTTTTGTTTTTGTTTTTTTAAGTAAGGCCTCCAGACAGAGGCATGTAGGGGGTGGGGGGGGCGGGCGTTGTCGGAGAGACTTAAAATGTGACTGGAATAGTTTGTCATATGACCTGTGACGTTTGCCGCCGCAGCCCCTTAATTGTCCTGGTATGCTGCATTACTCGGCTGCTAGCATGTGTCGTGGTTGTGTTAAAGGCAGAAAAGCATGGAAGCATACTCCAGATGCTCCTCTCTGGCTGTTGCCCTGTGAGGCTGATACACTTCTGCCTGGCTAATTAGAACATAGACAAGCGTGCATGCACACATGCGCGCACACACACACACACACACACACACACGCACGCACGCACGCATACACGCGCACGACACCTCCTCCCCACAGATTCTCCTGTTGCTGTGCTTGTATGGTGGGAGGAACCTCTGTTAAATACTGGACACACAGGCTGACAGCTAGGAAACAAACACGGGGCCTTATGGGTAATTCCAATAACAACAAGAACAACGTAACAACTCAGCTACAGTATGTGCTTGAGAATGTGGTGTGCCAGAAACAGTATTAGCAACATTTGGCCAAACGTATTTGTGCACCAGGCAACTTTCGCGAGTCACCTGGTTTATTTGTTTGACGTAATATTTTCTCGAGAGCTCAAACACAGAACACAATCACAGCAGATGCAGGAATGGATTTTAAATACAAAGGAACATGTTTTTCTTTCTCCGTTCGTGGAACCACATTGAATGAATTCAAACATCTGACTGGCAATTAGAACACTAATGCAGACTCCACCCTGCTGACTGTTGTCCTCTCAGAAGAGCAAACACATGCAGAGGAGCTGAAATCACAGTCAATGATTGTGTCACTGTGCAAATATCAGCCGTGGCCGGGCAAAATACAAGGTTTGAAAGGGTAAATACCCTGGAAAAGACAACAGGCGCACGGAAACACTGCCAGATAAGGACAAAGACGCAGCCTTGTGTTAAGCGGAGGGGAGGATTCAGGGAGAGAGAGAGAGAGAGAGAGAGAGAGAGGGAGGGAGGCACAAGGTCAATGTTCCCTGGGCCTGTAGCGGAGAGATGACGTGGACAGATGTCAGGAGTGATAAGCGCCGGGGCTGACAAGCTCCAGCCTGGCTATCAGTTACCACAGAGCCCAGGGTCGGGTCGGTGCCAAGACAATGCCAACGCCTCCCTGTGACGATCAGTGCCTCCGGAGGTTGTGCAAAATGGCTGCTGCCTTGCCAACGTATTATCACGAGTCACTGGCTCTGCTTTTTTTTTTGTGCCCTCCCTTAAAGGAAGTGCCATCTGTGAGTGACAGCAGGGGGCCGCAGCCATTTGTTTTCAACGTAGTAAACAAAGCTGCCATTTCCTGCATTCGGCCGTGCCCCATACTTGCTACTGTATTGTGAATTGCATTGCTGCCTATTTGGTGGCAGAGTATGCGCACGCATTTGGTTTCTCCATCTTATTTATCTGTTGGAGCCCATGAACATCACTCAAGCAGCAGGCCAAAATAAATCATAATTGTCCCATTTTGAAAACAGATGGCAAAATATTCCAATACACAAGAGAGTGCCGGGTAAACATAATTATCATGAGAGTTCAGGGGGTAAGGAAAATAAATCAATATCCGGCAATTTACAATTGTATTATGTAATCATTGACAATCTGTCAAACCAATTTATTTCAGAACCAGAACTGGCCAGCAAAATCATTTGAAGAACTTTCTCTACTTCCAAAACAAATAATGGATAACTCGTAAATCGATACAATGCGCCTTACTGGGCCCACATGCTTGACTTGAGCCTGGCACCAGGCCCGGTCCCGTTTCCTTTGCCAGATAATCTTTCCTTCCCTTTCTTTGTTCAGCTTCACAGCAAACGCAAAAACATGACAAAGTTCATGCACCTCACACGACATGAATGAGTGAGGTCAGAACATGAGCGTCCCGAATAAATAAAATCTGTAATGCTTGTAACGACAACAAAGGTTATTTGGGGCTGTTCATGTGCTCAGAAAAAAAAAGAAAATCAATTAAAGTTATTCAGTGAGTGAATGCAGAAGGGGCCAACAAGCGTGGATGATTAACATCCGGCATCCTGGTCCTTGCATTGGCAGTGCCACATCGACCTGGGTCACACCTCAGTGTTCTAAGCAGTGGGGCTAAACTAAAGCCTTTACTGGTGGAACGAGTGCTCGCCCGCCCAGTAGGGGTCAGAGAGGCCAGACCCAATCGTGCCAAAACTATAACAGAAAAAGAAAAGAAAAACCTGCCTCAACAAAATGCAGGGATTGGGTCATTTGACTGACAAGCACACTACCCCTTTAGTGGCAATGTGACAGTTCATAGCCAAGCTCGCATAGCCAGCCCTTTGAAAAAGTACTAGCAATGCAGTGTATACGTTAGGGTGGGGCAGTGGTGTCTGTTGGGAGACATAGCATCACCATTCAGGACGGGGCTCCCATTTAAGCGTGATCGCAATGGCAGGTGTAAAGCAAACAATCGATTATCAATAACCTCATTAAACCCTAACAAAGGCCCAGTCACACTCAACAAAAAACAAGAGCTCAGAGCCATCGGATCATCTCTCGCCGATATGTTCAGAGCAGGTTTGAATGTCAGTTCAAAAGAACTGCGCAAAAAGGGAGGAGACAAATACATTTAAAAGGCTAGAACGCAATACAGGTAAACACATCACTGTATATCTGCGTCACAGTCCTGACAGCAGCAAAGTTTTGACTGCTATCACCTGCGTATGGACACGTGTCATTTCACAGAGCGAGTGAACAATGTCACATATCTGGGATCTGGCGCCTGTCCAGTTGAGCATCTGTTCCGCCTGATGTTCCCTGGCAGCTGACCATGCCCCGGCCCCAGCTTATGTTGAACGACTTAAGGAAAGACTCTAATTTTGGTATCGCCTCATGTGGCGTTTCAAATCCATGTCGAAATTACAATAATAACATGTATCGCAATATAGCATTTACCATTTATATTAACATAGTTTGTTTCTGTTTATTACATTATATTACATTACCTGAAAGACAATTAGGCCTTAGAGCTCAAAGAGTGTTTCATTAGAAACTGCAGCTGCCGCCACGATCGGCCATTTTGCGCTTGTCTTTTGTGATGCTAGTGTCCCTCCAATGCACCGTGGAATTCTGGGAAATTAGAGTCAGCCGGCACACGTGTGATAAAGTGGCCCATTTGAGCCTCTCCTGCAGCAGCCATGATGGCTCTGCACTTCCGGATGGATGAAGATGGAGATATGGCGGAGGAGCTCGTTGTCTGGTGCATTATCGCTGCCGAGCCATTAATAAGATGGCCTGGTGGCTCGGGTCCCAGGGTTGGCTTGTCCAAACGTTATCATGGCTCGGGACAATCTGGAATGATGCGCCGCTGGGAATATGTTGCACCCGTGGCAGGGGGAGTTTGGTGTTGGGGGAGGGATGGGAAGGAATGCGATGGGCCATTGTGGTTAATCGAAAATAATGGCTGGCAATTTATGGCCGCCGCTCCTGACCAAACGGCGGACGTACTGATGCAGGAGATCGAATTTTAATGTGCACGTTCCATCATTTCATACAGTCTACTGATGTTTAGGGCCGCGGCCAAACTGCACGTGAATCTATAGCCAGGAGGTTATCACCCAGCAGTAATAAAACAAGGAAGCTCTACAAAAATAGCACAAGTGTGTGTGTGTGTGTGTGTGTGTGTGTGTGTGTGTGTGTGGGTGTGCGCGTGTGAGAGTGCGAGCACATGTTTGAGGCTTATTCAATATCAAAATGGATTTGCTTTTATGTGATCTCCACCTGTTGCTATTGTAATAAACTGAAAAAAAGAGAAATGTTCCTAAAGGAGGCAGTGTGTGTGTGTGGGAGAGCTTTTTTCCACAACTCAATGCAGATGACAGCCACCTGCTGTGCCGCTGAGACCGGTGGAAGGCCTGACATGCGTCAATATTATCCCTCTTTTGACAAGAGTCACTTCAACAACAACCCCCCCCCACCGGCCTTAATGCAGTCAAAGTGGATGCCAAGCTAAAAGACGAGTAGCGCTGTTTGGATGGAGGGAGGAGACAAGAGTAACAAGCTCCTTCTGTGGCAGAAAAGCCAGCAGCCGTCAGTTAACAAGGCATCTAGAAGTGCTTTTTTGCATAGATGTAAAACAGGGAAGGGTGCTTTGGCAGCGGCCATTGGCAAACACTCGTTTAGCCAGCTAGGGTGGCAGCAAGATGACGGACAGACTTGTTGTGTGTTTTGCGTCGCTCTTCTGGCGTCCATCTTCGAGATAAATTGCAAGATGGATGGAGTCAGCACTGTACACAATGTGGTTTAGCTAATCAGGAAAGTGGCCCCCACCGAATGCCATTCCGAAAGGCCTTCAAAGGGTAAATGCTCTACACAAAATCAAAATGCATTAAATATTGGACCTATAATAAAAACACACTCAGACCTAGTTGTTGGGCCCCCGGCTCCAAACACAAAGGCAGATAAAGGTATCAAAAGGCTGAAATCAGCTGCATGCAATTTCTCTTTCACGAATTTTTGCATTTCCCATCCGATGTCAGAACCCTTAATGAAGACTGTGTTGCTGCTACCGAGTTCTTTAAAGCCAATCTAAAGATTTTATTTAAATGCTTCTACAGCACGCCTTGGTTCACTGGGGCTTAATGAGAGGTGCTTGGAAGAACAGGCTCCCATTGAAAAGAGGCATCTGCATCCACACACAGCACTAAATGAGCAAGCTAATTTCCAAAGATAATCACCTCGCTACTGCTGTGCTTTTATGCTGAGACTCTGTAGGTTTTAACCCCCCGATTTAATCAAGTCAGAGATTACCCCCAGTGAAGCCAGTGAAGCTTAAATTGTCACTAAAAAACTAAAAACTAGCCTCATTATGCCTAATAGACAAACAATTGTTTACTTCGTATTATCAAGTAATCATATAAACTTTGCTATGGTGGTTAATGTAATCTGATGCGTACCAAGTGCAGAACAATATTTAACAAAGTAAAGCTTTCATTTACTTAAGTAAACTAAATAAATCCTAAATAAAACTGAACATACTTGTTTCCAAAAGACTCACAGTTCATGGTCAGTTAACTGACTCATACCACACTGTGTAAAACGTATAGGATAAGTAATGTCCTTCCGTTTTACTTACATTTAACCGAGGCTTGCATACTATGATGAACTACAGATGTAAAAGGCACATTAAGGTATTTCAATAGGCCTTAGGTTTTATTAGCTTAGTGCGTCATCATCATCATCATCATCATCTCAGTATCAAGAAAGCCTTTGTCGCATTACTGAATCCTTAAAAATATGCCTCAATCCACACTGGCGGAGGAATCTCGGCCGGCTCAACTGAACACTTCATGCTGCCACAGAGACATGAAAGCAACTACAAACGGCTTTCACATATTTCCCAGAGCCAACAAGTCAGATTGTACGGGATGCCCGGGTAATGAAGCCCACCGGGACAAGCCCAGACACAATTAAAGGATAAAGTGAGCTCTCGCTGTCTCCTCCCTTCCCAAGTGTCTATGTCTGTGTGTGTGTGTGTTGTCAGTGGTGACATACAAGCCGTGGAGTCATGCAGTCATTGCAGATGGCAGATATAAAAAAGGGGGGCAGGAAGGAAGGAACTGCGCACAAGCAACACAGGCCATTTTGTACAGAAGTAATCGTGGCCCCTCAGAACTAAACAAAGGTCACAATCAACGACACAGTGTTCACGTCTAAATGTTACCCCCACATATCTCACTTATTTTCCCTACTCAGTTATTGTATGTCGACGTTCCATGCCCACGTCTATTTGTACAGGGTATGCTTAAAGCATGTGAGACCATTTATCAGACTGTATATATTTATCATCGTCTTAAAGCTATGTTGGAATAACCCACCACAACAATTTCAACAGTGCAATGGGCACGAGCCAATAGAAGAGGCTAATTCCCTCGTGCAATGTTATGCAGGCTGGCAGCCCAGACGAGCGAGCGCAGCAACAATATGGCTAGCAGCAAGCAGAGGACATCCTTGTCTCCGTTTTATGTTTAGTTGATCACAATGGACAGTCTGGAGCACTTCCAACAGTGTGTGTGTGTGTGTGTGTATGTGCGCATGCATGTGTGTCGGTGGTGGGGGAAAGCAAGTCAAATTGATGGAATAAGGAAAAGGAGAACAGACGCTATGGTATTGTCATCTGTTCTCATGGCTCCCTGAATGAACCTTTCAATAGCCCAACACAAACAGTCTAAAGCGGTAATACACACAGACAAACAAACAAGCTTTTGCAACATTTTCCACAGTGTTGCTGGTAGTTTATCATGGAAATGAAGAACAAATATGATTAGGACATTTAATTAGGATAAAAATATATATATATATATAAATGATCCTGGAAATGAATCTTAAAGGAGTCATTTCATGCTCCTTTTCACTTGTTGACACAGTTCTTTGACATCTCAATGCAATGTAGTTGACAAGCTTAGGAGAAAATACCACATAAATTATTTGTAATAGCACGGTCATACAACAACTCTTTAGATAACGGTCTGATTTCAGTGACTGTTGCTTTACATTTTACAAGCCAATGCCCACCCCGCCCCGACGTAGCTGTGATGATGTGAGGCTAAGACTGCTTTAATAGCTAGTACTCAAACGCGCTTTGAATATTGTTTTATGGGGTTTGAACCACGTATGGTTTATTTCAGCAGTGTTTTCAAAATATTGCATTAAATATCGCATTAGTTCTGCTTCGCCGTCCAGACTACAGTAAAGGATACGGGAGGCAGAATGTAGTTTGTTGTTGTTTGTGTCACCCACATAAACACAGCAACAGTTAGTCACAAAGCCATGTAAAGGAACATGGGTGTTACGTTATGTGCTATAAGCACATTATTTCACGTTTAAATAATACCATAGCACAACATTGCAGCCATCCTTGCCTGCAAAATACTGCCATTTACCCATAAGCATGTATTAATTAATGAATGCAGCCTCTTGCCACTACGGTACAGGGTTATGATAGATAGGTGAAAAAACAAAAACAAAAACACAAAGTGATATTCATTAAACAAAGACATATTTTATATTTGTTATTATCACAGACATAAAGTTAAATGTTTTGGATAATATGACTGACCACTGACCCAGATAAAAGCATTATTACTTGCAGTACCAAAAACTGCAATCTGTTTCTGGCAGGGGATACAATTTCGGTATGACACCACAAGCGCATCTTTATCAATTAGAAATGTTTAGGTTAAGTAAATCAACACAATATTATTTAAGCAGCCTATTTCTATTCCGTTTACTGTTATTGAACAATAACCTACATTATATTAATCTAATGATGTTATTGATGTGCACGAGGCATCACTCTTGATGATATGCCTGTCCTGCAGACTCAACTTGTGTTTATGCTAAGGTAGCCTAGCAGTTACTGTATCAAAAACTAGATTTACAGATTTGGTCCTTTGCAAATGTTGAACATTAAACTTGTACTTACCGTTTGTGTACTGGTGATCAGCATCAGTTCCTTAGCTTGTAAATTTTGTCGACTACGTAGTGGGCCACATCCTCATAGGGGCGTTACCAAACAAACTGTCTGTAGTAACCTACGTAATATACGCATTTTATTCTGATACGCCTGTTTCCAGTGTTCCTTTTATTCCAAATAGAGACCAGGGTCCAGTCCACTTCGAAAGGCCAAGCACTTGCCCGTGTCACATCGACATTGCTAATGCCAAAAACAACTAGAAATTCTTGGTTTTCATGGAATGGGTCCTTTAAAGGCTTTGTAAATTATATTGTCTGTTGCTAGATGTCGCACTAGAGACGCAGCATTTTAAACACACACACACACATGCACACACACACACTATCATAAATGCATCACATTAAAAACTGTCAGAAAGTCTCGATTTACCTCACACCTGTTCTGTTTTCTGTCCAGACCTGTCTGTGACTGTGCAGTATGTGTGTGTGGGGGGTATTAATATATCATTATATATTATATTAAATATGTCTCCATATCAAATGTCTTACCAAACGCTTGTTATACTATAACACGAGGCGTGAGATAACGCATCCAACTATACTCGTGTTCACACAGAGATGTGCTTGCACATACCACAACCGTGTACTATACCAATTTTGATCTTGAAGTCTTTCCGGATAAAACTTCATTACTGATCATTTATCCACCAGTGTTGATGAGACACACACCCGCACACAAATCACGATACTGTACACAAACCTTTTTTAATTAATAAAAAGCTATATATCAATAGGTTATTGCACCCTTACAACCAGACATTTATACACCCAGTTCCTCAGCATAGCAACACAGCTTCTTGCATGGCTGTGGTTTGAGGGTTAAAGAAGTGTGTGGCCCTAGAAGATACATGCACTCAGCACATCAAACTGAAAACAACTGCATCTTTTGGCCACGAGAGCCAGTCTGCATGTTGAGGAGTGCACCGTTAAAATACCATTACATTGCATTACTCATTCTCTCTTCTCTGGCCTGGCTCAGACTAAACCTCCATCCAACCCCCTGCTCTCCCACTCACTCCATATACACACAGACACACACAGCTGATATTGACCTATGATATCTACAAGCTGATCTCAGGGTTATTTGTCGCCTTACATCATGTAACCTGAGCACCGTGTTGTGTTGAACTTTCACAGGTAGGTGAGAGGAGACGCCAGCTAAGCCCGGCGCATTACAATTTGTTCTCACGCACGCGCGCACACACACTGCCTCAAACACACACAAGGAGGCCGGGTAGTGTCCGATTACAATGGCAGTGAAACTCTCCTGGAATGTTTCTTTAGCCTTGAGCGGCTGGAGAATGCATGCAAGGACAAGGTGGTGGTACTGTAGGTAAGGGATTACGGTATCTTATTAAGAGTTGTGTGGGTGTGGGTGGGTTTTGCTGCCCTACACCTGACATGGCCTTGAACAAACCACATACGTCTTACTGGAGATCCGTTCACCTGGATGGCTCTTTGAAGAAAAGTCTCAAACTGTAATGCAGACTTACTTAGGCCTGGGAGTGAGTTATACAAAGTTAAGCTTCTGTAGGTACATTGCTTTATAGTAATATGAGAATTCACCACCGTTTATAGGCCATAATAGGTTTTTAAATTAAATTAAATTCTATCAACTACTTCATATGTCATACTGTGTTATACGAGAGGGATGATAACAGCACTGTTACCTCATCGTGCTGTGTGCTTTACATATTACTTTACATATTTCTGTAAACATATTTACGATGTCCGAGCTATTTGTGATAACGTATTTGACCTTATTACATTAAAGTCTGCCAGGCACCTCATACTGTATCTGTCTATATCTGTAACCATCTCATCTCCTTACTTTAAATCAACACTGTACACAGATCCAAAACAGGAGACTCCATACAGGGCCATCGGATATTGATACTCCATAGCCTTATATACCATGGCTGACCCTGTGACAGCATCCATTTCTAATGCAGAGATGGTGCAAGTGAACGAATATGTGATGAGCGCTGAAGAACGCACGGTTTAAAAAGGATGCCCTGGCGTGCCTTGGAAGCCATAGATGCGTAGTACACTATAAATACAACTGTAAAGGGGAGGAGAGGTCATCTGCAGTGTATTTTTCCTGCTGACTAAATATAAACAAGACCCTGTCGGCGGCACAGGGGTTATCTATATCTGGATGATGCAATTTCATGAAAGCCCTCTCGGAGAAGGTTCCTGAAATATACATGAAAAGGAAACACGCGAGAGTCCCTTTGAAGGCTTTGAAGAGGGCAGCGCACACCTACGAATTGAATCATCACCAATGCTAATGGTGATGCTAACTAAAGCGCATCTAAACGAGAAGGAAAATTGCAGCGACGTGTGCGAAGAAAAGAAGAAAACAACCCTTTTGCCTTTTATTTCAGACACGGAGAGGTATAAGCTACAGTAGATAAGCCACTTCCTCCTTCGCTCCCCTGGGCGGCTATTTACCTGCACGGGTTTGCAGAGCCGCTTGTCCACACGCGATACTAAATAATAGATACGGACCGGGCTGTTCGTCGGGC
Source organism: Forbesichthys papilliferus (assembly GCA_025399855.1). Lineage (NCBI taxonomy): Eukaryota > Metazoa > Chordata > Actinopteri > Percopsiformes > Amblyopsidae > Forbesichthys > Forbesichthys papilliferus. The sequence continues at coordinate 11,640 of JAODOY010015931.1, read as the reverse complement.
GCTATAACTTAACAAGCCGTGGCTGCTGGACCACATTAGTTGTGGAAGTGAAAAAGATAGCCGGCTTGCCAGGCCCAGGTATACACAGCTCTGGCCTTCTTCAGCGATGGCCCGCCCTGAAGAGAATATACGGCCTCCATCTCGGCAGAGTGCGTCTGGTAATCCGCCTTAAAGCTGCTAAGCCTCCCACTGGGTGAAAATGAATGGAGACCAATGGCACGGAAGATAGACAATGAACCTGCTACCTTTAAACCCCCCCCCCCCCCCCCCTTCCCCCCCAACCGACCATTCCATCTCTCTCTATCAGAATTTGTGGTTTGGACAGGGGAAGTGAAGGAAGACATTGGAGAAGGATTCATTGGTGAGGAATGATGGAAGGGAGGAACAGTTGGTTCGGCCCATCTGGTAGGAAACAGAGGTGACCTAAGCCATTATCGTGCGACAATTGCAACCCCAACCGCCCACCCCTCAACAGCCGCTGTATCTCTCTCTCACTCTCTCCCGCTCTCTCTCTGCTCTATCACTCTCTCACCCTCTCCTCTATGCAGCCCTAGCTCGCCCGCCCTCTCTGCCTGTGCATCCCCTTCCAAATGGCAGTCATTATACCGGACATGAAAAGTCATTTTAGTTCCGCCTGGCTTCTTCAAAGCGGTCAGATATAATTGCAGATCGAGGAGAGAGGAAAGCACAGGAGAGAGAAGGAATGGGGGGGGGGGGGGGTTGTCACATGACACAAAATTTAAATTCAAAGCCATCCACATGCAGAAGAAAGGTTTAGTAGGGAACCAATATTTACATGCTCATTATTTACTGGATATTATATCTGCACATGTTTAAAGGTGTAAGCACGGCTATACGGGCGCAACGATTCTGTGAGTGGATTAGATGTATTGGATGCCATCTCAGCTCGTGTCACTTCAAGAATTACAGCTCAAATTGGGGAAACATTTCCAAATTATGAAAAATCCATCCGCTATTAAATGCATTCCTCATTCGTGAAATTGGTATATGCCAATGTCACTGCACTTTTTAATTGGACTTTTTTCCTCTCAGCTGAATCCAGCGGGAGCATGAAACACTCCCCAGCCCCCCAAAAAAGAACCAAAAAATAAGAAGAAGAAAGAAGAACATTTGAAAACCCATCTTTGTTCTTCAGCTTTATTTCCAAAACATTGAATTTCATGGAGATGGTTTTATGTGGAGCTGCCAAAGCTATAAAATGCCGCTGTATTTTCTCTCTCATCACATCTGAATTGTCTTTGTCATTTTAATAAACTATATACTTTAGGCCAAATATGTAAGAAACATATATTCATAAGCCACAAGAAGCCATCTCTCCGTGTGGTCTGTCATATGCTTGGCAATGTATACCTCTGAGCATATGTGCTCCATCTCCGTGCATAGAGCATGTGTTCGTGAACAGCCCCTGAAACTGTATACATCTGAGGGGCATATATAGGTTGCACTTTCCCACTTTTGCGAGTGAGACACCAGTCTGAGCCCAGCAGCACTTTCCTCGCACTTATTTGTCGCACCCTTCCATTTGGCACAGCGAGCGGTAGGCAGTATAACCGCTCTTGAAAGAAACTCCGTTTTTGACTTCTTGTCACAAAGACATGTATCATAACGCCCTGTTTTTCTGCCCGGCTCCTCAGAACAAATGTTTCAGGTGTGTGTGTGTGTGTGTGTCTGTGTGAATGTATGTTGGAAGGGAGGGGAGTGTGTGTCTGTGGGCGGGAGGGGGCGGGGGTATTGGATGTGAGCGCGGAGGTGACAGACAGCAAATATATACTGGGAAATATTTTGGCTGTGCATGACCTTCCACCCAACCAGCAATACTCCACCTCAGCAGACCCACGCCCTACATTGAATCACACTGGGTCACATTTACATTGAAACGCATCACTGGCTGTGTGGCTGCTACTTATTTGATAAAGCATTGTGTGGTGATGGATTCGGGCGTCTCACTATCATGTTGAAGAAGATTCGACAGTCATGTAAAAAAAATCATTTAAAAAAATAATAATAAGACGGCTAATGTAAATTGAAAAACTATTACAGATATATGTCTGCATTGCTTTCGCTCTCTAGCCCAGGCAAGCGCTTTTGTCATCCTATTCATCCTCATCTAGTCACAACTGAGCAGCATTAGCACGCAGGTGTGCTAAGTCTACACGATGTGCAGAGGCTGGCCAGAAGTTGCTCCTCAACCAACGTGGAAGGTCAAGGGCAGAATTCCATTGCGGTGCCATTCCTACCGACCCCCGATACGGTCCAGTGCCGGCGTGGCCCTCTTTTAACCACGCCGCAACCCGCTGTCTGTCCATAAGCCGCTGTCTGTCCACAACTGGCTACGGGCATATGGCATCCATCATGCCTCCTGAAACACAATCTGCTGGCGGAGAGGACAGCTGCAGAGGAAAAGCAGCCACGCCATCTCTCTTTCTCTCTCTCCCTCCTGTGGTCTGAACACATGGGAGTACTGCCCCTCTATAGGTTTAACTAGGCGGGTGTGTGTGTGTGTGTGTGGGTTGGGGTCCTGTCATTCCGCACTGTACAGTTTGTCCTGTAATCCCGCATAAACAGGTCTGACCCGGAGAACGCAACCTAGTCAATTCCGCTGAAGGAGACGCGCGAACGTACGGTCGTCACGACGACAGAGGACGGAGAGAGGCGGTTGACCTTTGCATGTGTTGATGTTTTGCGTAGCAGAGCGTGGGCTTGATGTGAGGCGAAGGGAGAGAGTGCGTGCGAGCGGGCGAGAGAGAATAGGACCCCTTGACGAATAGTATTGTCACTGAGCTTTCCCTCCTGACAGCAAGATAGACAGTAGAGGTGATTATTGTATCCCCATGGGTGTAAAGACCAGGCCTCTTATTACTGTGACCCCAGGCATACCATAATATATCAATCAAATGATTTGAAAAATAAAACAAAGCGCCAGCAATCCTCTGTGTGTACGGTAAAAGCAATACCCCGTAGCGGTGGGTTTTATCAAGCAACACACCCCTGACACTAGTTACGCGGTACACTAGAGGTTACCACAGGAAATGCTTGCCAAGTAAATAAGTGAGTGAAGCATTTGAATAGGGGGAGCAAACACACGCACGTGCACACACACACACACTGTGTGGGAGCGGGGCCAAAGTGAACCAAGGGTAAAGTCATGATCACTTCATTATGCTGTGGTGCGGCTCAGTGTTCTGCGAAATCAAACTGCTTTCTCATTTGTCACAATGCATCAAGCTGGCAACAGTGAAGTGGGTTCATAGTCGACTGGAGCCTGCCCCTCTCTCTCTCTCTCGCTCGCCCCCCTCCTCCCAACACGGGAGGCAAAGACAAACACACTTCCACTTATTGACACATCCGACCTGCGAAACATAGTGTAGATGGAGCGCACAAACAGATTGACACAGTGCCCCCCCCACCGCTGCAGCATACAAACAAATACACAAAACACAGTACATCCCATCTCTTCCTTGTCATCCGCATACGTAACAACACCACCACGCTCTCCAACATGCTCGAGACTCCTCAAGACCTCTTGTATCCATCAGACACCCACCCACCCAGCTACCCAGCTAGCAATACATACAGACAGACAGCATGCTAACCAGAGTGGGTAGCTGTTGAGGCCCATTGCTGGCACTAAATAAACTAGATTACACCCACTGGATTACAGAGGCCAGGCAGCAAGGGGTGATTGCTAACAGACCTATTGGCACCCATCTCCTCCAGCCAGAACGCTGCGGCGCCCGGTAATTGCGGGCCCAGTGTTTACTTATCCCCTCTCGTAATGTAAGTGTTGATTTCTCATTCCGCACTCGTAATAGGGGCCCTGGCCTTGGCATTCCTGAAGCAGTGCTCACACACGGACACACACACACACACACGTACTGTACTGTGCAAGTGCACACGCGTGTGAGCTAACTTTATTTATTTATTTATTTTTAAAATATTGCGGGCCCTCATTTCCTGCTATCAAAAGCAGAATTCATCTAGGATAGGGTCTGACAATAATGCTGTACGACACAAACCCGCTTGTTTAAGAGAGCGCTTGGGTGACATAAGGAATCATTTGACGCCCGTATAGCACTCCAATCGGTCTCCTTTACATGCTCAGTAAGGCTGTTAATGAAGCTAGGTCCATTAGCTGAATAAGGCTTTCACCCAAATGTGCATAGGACTGATGATACAACTATAAAGCCAAGTGAAGCTCTGTCAAGATACAGGCTAAGAATACAATAAATAATTCTAAAATGTACATTTAGCCCCTAACCTGTCACTTTAAATACACATTCCAGTGTTTTGCCTGTCACTCTCAGAAATGCAGGGTATCATTTCAGAAAGTGCATACTTGGGGCTCCAGAAAGGCAAACCTAGTTAAAAAGACAAGTGGCTGCCTCAGAGCGCTCTCTTAACCCTGATATATGTTTCTCAAGTTATTGGCTAGCATGTCATTGGCTGGCCATATCTTACACAGACAAAGTAATACCAAACAGCTTGATTTATTTCCCGTCATGTGGTAGCTATGTTGAGGATTTTAGAGTTACAACAAGACTCAACAAACAACTAAAAATAATAATGTTTGAGTGGCTTTGAAAGTTCCAGGCAGACAAGGGTGGCAGTTGGAGAGAAGATTGCTGCTTTACCATTGCCTTTTCTCCTATTGTATTTGTTTAAAGCACACCCCTTTGCTCCCATCAGCATCCTTAGATAGAAGCACTTAAACTGCACACACAGTTGGTGCATATTCATTTTCTCTCTTCTTTTGAAGGCTGCTGTCGCAACAGCAGAATTGGAAATCGAACGAGCAGTGACAGTGTTAATTGTGCTGTGTCAAAATTGTCCGAGTGCTAATTGTTTGAGCTGGGAGCTGTAAAACATGTAAGACAAGGGATATGCTGGGGTCTGCTCTCTGGGAGTGCTTACTGGCTATACAGCGGTGAAGGCTTGAGCAAACACCAATGCACACAAACGTGGCATGCACTAAAACAAACACACACTCACACACACACACACACACTAATACAGGGTTTTTATTTCTTGCGCACAAAGCTAAATACCACATGACATGCTGGCGGTGACAGCCACAATTATGGAAATGATTATTTATAGACATTTTTATAAAAACAAGATAGCAGACAATTTTAGCATAACCTATTGCAAAACACAAATATGTTTTTATCATTGCAGGTGTATGAATGTGTGTGTGTGTGTGTGTGTGTGTATTGACAAATAACAATGGTCCAGATTTGACTTGTAAATGTTTAGTAAAAGGAGGAGAAAGGTGTAGGCTGTTGTCCTACCCTCTAGTACAGTTCTCTAACTCAGAGCTGCATTCAGTTGGAGAGCTACAGTCCCCTAGTGGCCTGTCTAACAAACTAAGCATGTAGGTGATGTGCGCAGCGCTGGAACATATCAAAGCATTGGAAATACAAAAGGCTACCTTTCCCCTTATTTAACAACTACGTAAATGAATGTCTTGCTGTTTGTTTATGGATTTAATTTAAAGTATTCAATGACTCCGGACTCTGACAGTGTGGAACACATGTTCCAAAAATAAGCCCGATAAGAGGGAGTTGGAAGAATGCAGTTTGATAACAACACATCATGCGGGTTGAATACACGTTAGGTTATGTTTGTTTGCATGTCCTTTTTAATTGTACAAATACCATTTAAAAAACATGAGTTTTTTTTCCTTACCGAGACCAGAAGCGCACATATGTATTATGTTCTGAATGTTCCTAAAAATGAGCCGTCGTTAGGTAGGCTATACTGGTCTATCCAATAAAACCTTAAGCATTACGCACATCGAATGTATGTTTTCTCACCATCTAAGTTAGGTGTTGGGTTTATAACGTACACGTGTAATTCACATAAAATAACGTCTGAAAGCTACAGAATATGTGCTAACACTGAGTGGTAGGCACATTTTAATATTCTGACTTAAAAATTGCAATAGTCGACTCTAAACTGGTAGGCTAAACTGCAATAACACGTATTTCTTTATTTAGCCAATTCTTCACAATCTGCCGGCTATTTAGCATAATGCCCGCGTGTTCAAACTTATAGCCGATGTACACCTGAAATCACTGCGGCATCCACTCACGTAATTTGCTATGTCTGTAAAATGCTTTTTGGTGCCAATGGGTCTTACCTTCTGATCATCCTTGCATTCAGTTTAAAACTCGATCTCTCCTGATGTCAAAGAATAGAGGCGAGTTACATCCAGAATGACAGTAGAGTCCTGGAAATAAATCCGTCCGCACGTCTACGCGTCTATTCTTCCACGCACCGTTGTTTTCGCTCTTATTTCGACTCTTTCCGTGAGTTTTCTCTCTCGGGAGAATAAATGTTCTTCAGGGGCGATAGACAGTTGTCGACAGGACGAGAGCACCTGAAAACATGTGTCAGTCTGCAACGGTATCTCCCGTTCGGTCGGTCGGTCGGTCGTGCTCGTTAGGTCTTCATAATTGAATGTGGGCGAGACTATGCTTGTGTTGTGCGCGATATGTGGCAGGAACACATTCTCTCTTGCCGAGACCCATAGACAGACTGGCCGGTTCAGGCAAAGGCACAGAGTGGGGATGGAGGGGTGACGTCACTTGGCGAGATCCACACACTCCAACCGACTGAGATCAACTTTCCCTCGAGTCCACTACAGGAATGTGCACTTGGACATTACTGCTATTGGGGGAGAGGGTGGGGGTTGTTGAAGTCGTGGCGCGGGCGAGAGAGAGAGAGAGAGAGAGAGAGAGAGAGAGAGAGAGAGAGAGAGAGAGAGAGAGAGAGAGAGAGAGAAATTGCGGCGCGCTCGCGTGTGATGGTGACTCAGAAATGTTAATTATTTTCAGATGGCAAACGTGTATGTGCTGCGTGCATGTATGCACGTTTTATCGTATGTGATAATTAAAAATGCAGTCGTACAATCTACATTGGTTTAGACTACACCACACTGTATCAAAACATTCATGTTCCTTGCTCCTGGTAAAAAAGCCCGAAAATAAAATACAATGAAATAAATGTATGTGACCCCGGGCAACAGATGAGTATGTGCGATCATGTTTTGAGAAAAAGTTTTCCTTTGTGGCAGCGACCCAGAGCTTCTGATGAACAGCCTAGCCCCAGGAGACACAACATATAGCATCCAAAACAATTGTTGAGCGACAGTGAGACAGCACTGCAGTCAGCAGGTCTGTTTCGTATACCTGCACTAAGACATGTCATATCTGATTGAGTAAGCCTGATGGTGATTCATACCTGAAAATTATAGCCCCCCTCCCACCCCCACGATTCCATTTTCTGAGGGCAGAACTTGATCTGCTTGTGGAATACAGATGTATCGGCCAAAAGAAATGCTCTGTTTTCTAACAATGAACAATGGATGAACTTGATGAAATAACGCATCAGTGAACTATTCGCTTTGAGTGCTGGCTGCCTGGGAGATTGTTTGTTGGAGTAATAGCTAGTTGTGTCTGCTGCTTCAATATCAGCCAGTGTCTGGTAAGTCAAATGGGACATTTGGTGGAAAAAAACCTTAGAGAAGAATGTCACATATTGCATGTCATTTTGGCTGTGAATGATTTGTGTTATTGCTCGCATGCTGTACCTGCCACCATTTAGCCTGATAACCTTTGATTATTGATACCAAAAAATTATGAAGTGCTGTTTTTCTGGCCCACTGCCACTTCCAATCAATAACCCTTAAGGTGGTGGGAATACAGCCCTGTTGTTATTATTATTGTTCATATTCCCCCGCCTGAGTACATAGTCTTTCAATCTAATTGGACAACACTGGGTATTGGGTTTGCAATTCTGCTCCGATCCCAGCCTCACACATGCATGTACCTGACGCCAGTTAGGCCAGGGCTACACCATGTGTTGATGAATTGGAGCAGGGCTGAGATTTATCAACAGGCCTGCAACTGCCTTGCAGGCCTATCACACATGGACTTTGTCACTGTAGTGTAGCGCACTGTGTGAGCCTGTAAACATACTGGCCTTCAAAAAAAAAAATAAAAAAATAAAAGATAAAATGAAAAGAAAATACATGCAGCACTTGATGTGTTGACATTTCACCTGATGTTTAAAACGATTACAGTTTGCCTCACATTATATTCAGACTGAAAAGAGAAGTGGAACGGCGTGTAATTATTATCATCTCATTAAGTGGCATATACAATGTGTCTGTTGAATTTGACAATGCCTAGACTGTGAGCATACATTAACATATTGAGAGAGTGACGCATTTTAATGCTGTATTTCCTTGGTTATGTTTACATTTATTTCAGCATTGTGAATAAAGTGTCTTTATTGAAGGGTCATGCTAAGATTCACTATGCAAATGCGGCTAATAGTCTGAAAGGTCAGAAGAAAATAACATGCATTTACTGTCGATGAATATTGTAATGTGTTGATGTACATGATTCCCACCATACACATTGGTTTTGATTGATATTATTATGACCGGAAATGTAATAATTCCATTTATTCACACATATTAGCTCAATTACACATTTAATAGCATATAGCACCAAATCACTATCGCAAAGTGTTCTTTTGATGTCACAATTATGTTATATTTATAAGCTAAAAATACTGTGTGATAATACTATTTTTTCATTCTTGAAAGACAACCACACCTGGCAGCAAAATTGTGTATAGATCTTGGTAAGTTGCTCAAATTTGAGTTGCTCAAATATGAGGAAAAAGTGTTTATTTAGTCCGCTTAAGGACATTCCAAGTAACACTTTTAAAGTAGACAGGGGACTTGTTTGAAACTGTATTCAGTTGCTCTATGTGTTGGGTTTAGTTCCACTGTAAGTGAACCTAGAATCCTGTGTACAGTATCATCTTAACACAGAGGATGTTTTAGATGGGAATTGTATTCCCTTTCTTGGCAGGTTTCAGTATCCTAGTTCTGTCTATAGGGCTAATTGGTGATTATGTGCACAGAATTGACAAATGCACATTTCATTCAGCAGATATCTATATCATGTACGTATATCTCCATCAACTTTTGACTTTAGCCTGGAGCGTAGGTCTTCTCCCCTTGACAAGTTGCCGGCTCTTTTGCTAATTGTGCGCCAGTCATGTCCATACTCCAACTCCACGCAGCAAAGCCACAGAGCAGAGACACGGCTGGCATCGATGTGAGGGCCAACGAAAAACGGGGAAACGTGGCTCATTTTTGACACATACATTTTCAGTCCCCACCTTGCCTGCGATCTCGATCAAAATAAACCAGTCATTGTAAAATTAATTTCCCCATCAAGCGAGACTCGCCCCTCTTTGGGATAGCAATCTCTTTTAAGCGGATACTTCTAATCCGACGTGTCGACGGATGGATTGAGTTGCGGAAGGCCGTTGCCCAAGCAAGCAAGAGGGGAGAGCGGGGTACCCCGGGCGACAAGTACCGATGAGTTATTACACACAACATCTCTAGGGCATGAAATCATGTAAACCAAAACTCTACACAGAAACACCCAACTCCAAAACCTGGCTAAGAAGTCTCAAGTTCCTTCTTGTCACACAGGACCAATGAAAGGTAATGGGGAACAGCTAACTTCTATCCAATGCATGTATGGCAGACTTAAAAACTCTCTGAGTTCATCATTGAAAAAGATAGGGCTTTAATTACAATAAGGTGATGTAATGGTAAACCAAGAGGCCGATTGGTTGCCATGATTACGTTACCCTTTGCCTTTTTGGTTTTTTTTTAGGGTGGGGAATATATGGTAGATGTGTTGGTTAGAAACCAGACCACTAAGCCAACCCCTTAGACAATCTCTGATAGCATTACAACTCCAGCAACCAACATAGGCCTACTTTGTAGGTATGAATCAAAGGGGAGCATAGAATTATTGCGTGCCTCGGTTAAAGCCTTCTCGGCACCTCAAAGTCATATGCACAAAGTCAGAAATACCGTACTGTACGTGTGTGGAGGGGGAGGACAGTAACTGTTACACACCCAATGCAATTACACTAAATTAAAACAAACCATAGCACTTAAAACAATGTTACGGTGTCACTGCATGCTGGATACATTGTATTTTAAGAGATTTGATTAATATTAAATGGTACTCAAATCAGAGCCTCCTTTGGTGTGAAGATAGCTCATATACAATGACAAAACAATTTAAAAAGGTTATTGTATTATTCACTTAATTTGTAATATTTCAAATAATGTGTAATTGATCGTATTCCAGTCATGTTATTTTGATGTAATGTGCCCCAAGTCCATACTGCGCATATACCTTGCATGAAGCCAGATGTGTATAATAGCTTTGCCATTCCTTAATTACAGAAGCCGTGGAGGCTTAAAGCTACTTCTTCCAGTGATCAGGTAGCATGCTACATCTGCGGTGATTCTAATAACGCGTATCGTAGCTTATATTATATTTATGTATGTATGTAATGTATTAGCAACATAGTGCAACAATCAAATGTGTTTAATCGACCATTCACAAGCCCCGCCCCTTACACTTGTCCTACCTAGTTACTGTAACTAGGTAGGACAAAACACCATAGAAAGCTATTGCAGCAAAACAGACAGTTGACGGAAGGTTCCGTCAGATAAAAAAAATGTTATTGGAGGACATGCAAAAAGGGGCGGGGCTTGGGAAAGGTCAATTGCATGTCAGACCTCGCTGCTGGAGAGAGCGTATCACATGTACATCACGCAGGGAGCGTATGCCTGAGGAGAGCAACCTGAACTGCCAGGACGACCCAGCGGAGTGCTCAGTTGTCTGTTCTTAAAACGAATGATTGTGAATGAATAACGTTGTCCCGTTGCCATGACACGCCATCAGAGAGCAAGCAGATACAGTAGAACAGCGGGGGGGGGGGGGGGGGGGTTATGTAAATTCCACCCCGGGT
>JAODOY010015921.1:0-26578 GCA_025399855.1 Forbesichthys papilliferus | reverse complement strand
GTTTCAGCTATGCATATGAACAATATGATGGTAAATATAGACCACTGTTGGTTGAACACAAGTGTAGGCCTATATTCTCATTTAAATGTTATTTTGTGCATTTAATTTCAGAATAAGACGGTACATGCTTGGTGATTTGCTACTAGTCTATTTAAATTATGATAAATAGGCTACACATTACATTGTGCATAGGCTATCATAATTTAAATTCTAGGGGCTATGCCTATTAAACAACATGCTCCACATTTGCGTCTTGCAAAATAAAGTTACCTGAACGTAGCAAACGTTCATTCCAGTGAACGCATTATGAACAAAACGCGGAAGTATGTCGCCGATTTACGTCACTGGTTGATACCATATCTAGAAGTAGCTGGAGGAAAACCAACTCACGCCGCAGGTATTCTCCAGTGATATTCGCAATAACGACAGCATAAAAAGTCCTGCCAACTAGTTATGTTTTATTTTCTATAATCAGTCAAGCATTTTAAGTCTCGCTTTTTGCCAGACTCGCAACATTGTCGATTGGATGGAGAGTATACTATCTGAAAAGACAGTTTAACCGATGAGTGCATTGGTTACTGCACGTTTTCGATAAAGGGATAATGAATCCTGCGAAATGTAGTACATTGGTAAAGAAACCAAGACGGATTATACAATGCATCTATATTGTGGGGTTCATGGTAAGTAGCACGATAAAGTAAACCCCTTATCAATTGCAGGCGTATGTTTTCACCTGGCTCAGTAAGTTGTGCAATGCTTCAAATGGATGCTTTCACAACTCAGTACAGTAGATGTGATATGGTCTGACCTTTTCTTCTTTGAAATCACTAACTCAAGCAAAGTGCAGGTTTCTCTGACACGTTGAAGTGGATAGGTAGCCTGTCACATCATTACTGTCAGAGAAATGTGTTGAAACTAGGACTGCTATCGCATCTAAAAGTATCCTAAATTACCTAGAGTAAGCGCTACAGTAGCCTACAGAAAGTCATTGACATTATTCTCAGTAACAAAAACATATTCTAAGACAGTGGATAGTAGGCTGCTTCATGCTCAGTCATAGTAAGAATGCATTAACCAATTAAACTGTTATTTAATTTGTAATATTGGGACAATGCTACTGTGTGACTAAAATCCATTTCTTGGCAAAACCTAGCCTGGTAGCCTGACCATATTCACGAAAAACCTACTTCCTACCAGAACAGAATAAGGGGAATAGGGATGAACGCGTTGTGTTGTAACATGTGATCACTGGAGAATTGCACCTGAATCAAACAGTTTCCTGTTTATTATTGCTCACCTTTTGCCATATAGCCCTATTTTCTGGTACAGTCTACAGTCTACAATGGTCAACTCTTTCTATGTTGACCCGCAGGACTTGTTTGGAGTAAGCATGATCATCCCTCTCTTGAGCCACCATGTGAAGGCTCTTGGAGCCAGCCCCACTGTGGCTGGGATTGTAGGTAGGTGAAGTCAAACACAATTTAGTCCAGCTCCACTTGGCTCAGTCTGAATGGCTAACCAGTGTGTTGTTATGCTACTGTAGGCAATGGACATCAAGCAATAACAAGTCTGCTTATAATGTCATTGTACAGTAGGCTACACGTTATTTCACTAGTATCAAGTCAGATGTAGTGGAGAGATGCCATACAATCTATACATACATATATACAAAGCCTATAATACTTGTTAAACCTTGTTCAATCATTTATGCTTTGGTCATTTGTTATTGGGCGGAAGAGCAATTGTTTCATTTAATGGACAACTATTATTAATTAATTAGTATTTTCATTTATAAAGCATTGCCTTTCAAATCATGAATCTTGTTTTTTATTTGAAGTAAAAAATAGATTTTACTGTTATAAAGTCATAGGGCTGTTTCTGTGGTAATGTATACAATTCATCCACCTATTACATTACTATAGATCTGCTACATAAGTGTTTTCTATATGGATCACATTCACATCTGAATGCTGGTATTGAATCTGTTTGTTTCAGTTTCTACGTATGGAGTGTTACAGCTCTTCTCTAGCACAATAGTTGTAAGTATTGTCCACCACTTTGACCTTTGACTGTTTTCCACTGTTACACCACCACCACATTTCCGAGGACTCGCACAACAAGGCTTAATGAAATAATGAAATACACATCTCAGCAATGAACAGTCCGTTAACAGAACCCATGAAGTTCAGTTACTCTGCAGAGAGCGTGGCATCTGAAGAGAGAGAGATACTTCACGTTTCCATTCAGCCTGTGACTCCTGAAATGTGTTTAAATCTCAGGAGTCATGCAACAAATTAGAAGAAGAAGAAGCCGCTTGTGGTTTTGTGTGTGCAGAATGGCTGAGAGGGGCGGTGTGAACAGCCGGGCCGCTGTGGGGATCGCCTCAGGCAACATTCAGAACTCTGCAAACTCAATTGGTTCTAATCTGATTAAATCATCAGATTGTCAGCGTGTGCATGTGTGCGAGGGAGACTTCTGTATCTCGTGTCACACGGGACAAGTAGACCTGCCTGGGCTGCTTCATCGAGAGGGCTTGATGCACGTGCACAAATTGATTCATACTGATTTACTTTAATACCATTCATTATTTTAAAAAGAATGTACATTCATAAGTACACAAAAAGGACGCATCCAGAGATTTTGTAAGCAGGGCAGTCAGTGTTCCACAGTGTGTGTGTGTGTGTGTGTGTGTGTGTGTGTGTGTGTGTGTGTGTGTGTGTGTGTGTTAAGCACATATAACTACAGTATAAGAACTACAGTATCTAAACTTCTTTTTATGGCTAAGATTTTAGAGACAGTGATAGCTGAGCAATTTACTACTTTTTTTTAAAGATAAATGCCAAATATCAGTTCGGCTTCTGCCAAAAGAATTCTATAGAGACTGCATTGCCTAAAGTTTCCAGTGATATTATGATGTCCGCTGATTATGGGAAGCACACAGTGTTAGTCTTATTGGACCTTACATCTGCCTTTGACACTATTGACCATAATATTATAATTAATAAACTTCAGGATCTGGTAGGGAAATCTGGAGCAGTACCTTTCTGGTAGAAGTTTTAGTGTTTTTATAAATAAGATCATGTCAGAACCCTGGGGTACCTCAGGGTCCTGGGACCAATTCTGTTCCTATTGTACATGCTTCCTCTAGGACAAATCGGCTAGTTTAGTGATGTTTCTTATCATCTGATTGCAGACAATATTCAGTTGTACTGCTCTTTTAAGTATTTAGTTACTGTCACAGTAACTGTCCTCGCTAATCAACTGTCTGACTAGTATCAAGCAGTGGTTAATTATAACTTTTTGCTTCTTAACTCTACTAATACTGAAACACTAATCATATTCATATATAGTATTCCTCAGATAAAGCAACATAATCGGTTCCTTAGACTCATCTGTGCAGCCAAGTCTAAGGAGTTTAGGTGTTGTTTTTGTCTTTCAATTAAGGAAGATGTCTAAAATAAGAGCCCTGGTGTCTAAGGCCAAATTGGAGATGATCATTAATGCTTTTATTTAATCTTGGTTAGATTATTGCAACAGTCTTTTTACCTGTGTTAATAAGAAACAGCTTTACCGCCTCCATTGTTCAAAACTCCACTGCGAGGCTTTTAACACGCACTAGAAAAAGGGCACACATCACACCTGTTTTAGCTTCACTGGTTACCAGTGCAATTAAGAATGAATTTAAACATTTTGGTTCTTACTTTTAGAGCCCTACAAGGACAAGCGCCCTCTTACATCTCTGACCTGATACAGCTGTGCACGTCCTCTCGTAGTCTTAGATCAACATGTTAAATATTTCTAATTGTTCTCGATACACATTTTAAAACTACATTTACATTTACGGAATTTGGCAGACGCTTTTATCCAAAGCGACTTACTTGTAGTACATTTGTCAGTAGTTGGACAGGTCGTATACCAGCAATTATAAGTAAACAATATTTTAAATAGAACAACTGCGGCATAATGTCATTATACCTATTACCACATGGTCAAACAAAGTGCAACAGGTAATGGCCTAGCTAGTAAAGTGCAACAGGTAATGGCCTATCTTATTTTTTATTTTATTTTATTTTTTTATTAAATATTGAGATAAGAGCTAGAGGGGACTGTTCTTTTCAAGCAGTGGCACCTAGGTTGCGGAATGCATTGCCCCCTTTCTTACGCTGCTTAGATTCGGTGGAAACTTGTAAAACACAATTGAAAACTATTTTATTTAAAGAGGCTTTTAGTTAGAATGTAGAGTGGTTAGGCCGGTCTGATGTGTATTTCTGTTTGTTTGGTTATTTATTTGGGTCATGTGCTGTGTACTATTGTACTATTTCTGTGTGTTCCCCTTTAGTTATGTGATGTGCTAAATAAATAAATGTTACATACTTACTAGATGACCCTCATATATTTTCTTACTTGAAATATTCCAGTCACACTTACAGTATGTCTGTCAGTCAATTATATACTTGGTAACCGTGTCACCTAATCATGTCACCTAAAGTTGAGATTACTTCATCTCAGAAGCTGCTAGTCTCTTCCAGTGTGTCTGTGTTTGAGCGTCCTGTCCTGTTGTTATTGGCAGGGGAGCTGGAGTGATGTGGTAGGGAGACAGTACTCTTTGCTGACCTGCCTGCTCCTGAGCGCCTTGGGCTATGGCCTCCTGGGAATGTCCACTAGCATCATCATGTTTGTCCTCGCACGCATACCTGTGGGTGAGTTAAAGGAACTGCGTGAGGGATTTTAGAGCTGTAATGTGCTGACCAGACGTCAATGGGTTGTGCAATGACAGGCCAACAGGGAAGAGGGGATGGGTCGTTTTATATACAAAATCTTGCTTTCATTTATTTAATTTATATTTTAATTAAGATAAGTTGTTGCAGCTCTAACTTTACTGAAAGCAGCTATAAATCCATTGGCGAAAGAAACTGGAAATGTCGCCTCGTCTGAGATTTTATATAGCAACCAGATTAAATGTTATGTGACATTGCCCAATACGTCAGGAACTGTGGATATTTTCCACACATTAATAACAATGTATCCTAGACCTAGATGAATGCTCTCGGCCATTTCATGTGCACGTACACAGATGGTCATCCGATCACATCTTCTGCTCTCCAGGGCTGTTCAAGCACTCACTGTCCATCTGCAGAGCCATGCTGTCCGACCTGGTGTCCGAGGCGGAGCGCCCTCTGGTGATGGGACACTTCAATGCAGCCTCCAGCGTGGGCTTCATCCTGGGCCCTGTGGTGGGAGGCTATCTCACGGAGCGGGAGGGCGGCTTCTACACCTCCTCTTTCACCTGCGCAGCCATTTTCCTCCTCAACGCAGGTGGGTAGCATATCTTCACCCTCCTGAAATAATGGCCTTTGTCCATTTTTTTCCAGGTTTTTCCATAAAACAAAAAAACTCAACCAAATATTTGACGTAGGCCGTTATGCTACAGGGATCATACGGAGATGATTTAGCCGAAACAAATTTGGCCATTATTTTAGGAAAGTGAGGATGATGATGATATGGAAGCAAAGGCAGGATGTTTTTGGAAACATTGGAAATACATGTCTGTATGTGTTTTAAAGGTATTGTTGTCGATTGTAAGATAATACACCTTTTTGTCAAATTCAGCAAACGTTTGCAACAACAATATCCTAGCCTTCGCAATGCATTTACAAAATGTGTAGGGCGGAGCTTCTGAGGGCGCACCCTCGTCTGGTTTAAACGCTTCATAATGAACAATTGATGTCACATGATGAAAATAGTGGAACAACATTGTTTACATGATTCTGACAATAATATCGTTTATCCCAATTTTTGGGACAATATATCGCCCAAAGAAAAGTGTTACATGACATGCCTTAATAGTCCAAACAAGCTTTCTCCAAACTGAATGGCTATACCTTTTATATATTATATAATCCATTTGTGTGTTGTGTGTATTGTATGTAAATAGTCATCCATTGTAAGCTAATACACTTTTTATAAAATTGACCAAATATGTAATTGCATTCTGCTAGCTTACCGTTTACTGCGTGCTGGAAAATAAAATCCAGTACTTCCACACAGCCCTGGCTTCATAAATAAGAACACAAACAAAGTTGATCATCATCACATCAACAATGCGATAAGCTTCATAATGCATTTCAATGGATGGGGCAGTTTGTTTTGATTTGAGGTTAGCAAGTGCTCTCAAGCTAATGACTAGCCCTGCCTTTTAAACTGAAGTCCTGTAAATACGGTATTTATGTTGTCTGACCAGGGTTGGTCTGGATGCTGCCGTGGAGCGAGACGCTGGTTTACGATGCCAACTCCAACAGCCGCGTCGTCGACCTGAAGCACCCCCCCTACCACAACGGCAACAGTCAGCCCCACCCGGCGACAGCTCCAGCCCCGCACCAGGGCGCCGTGAGCTGGAGGGACGCGTCCGTGCTGCGGCCGGCCTGGAGGCAGCTCTCCTCAGTGGGCTCCAAGATCGGCGCGGTGGCCTCCTCGGACATGTGGGACGTGTTCCTGGTGCGGCTGCTCATGGCCGTGGCCATCATGCTGTACTACAGCAACTTCTCCCTGGCCATGGAGGAGCGCTTCGCCCTCAAGCCCAAGGCGACGGGCTACCTGATCAGCTACAGCAGCACGCTAGGGGCCCTGGCAGGCTTCTTGGTGGGGCCCGTGACGCGGCTGTACGCCAACAACATGGCCGCCCTGCTGCTGCACTCCACGGTGCTCACCAGCGCGCTCATCCTGCTGTACGCGGCCGCACCCAGCGTGTGGCACGTGCTGCTCAGCTCCACCTTCTTCGCCATCTCCACGTCGGTGGGGCGCACGTGCATCACGGACCTGGAGCTGCGGCGGGGCGGGGCGCACGCCAGCGGCACGCTGATCGGCGCCGGCCAGTCGGTGAACGCCGTGGGCCGCGTGCTGGCGCCGCTGCTCTCGGGCCTGGCGCAGGAGTTCAGCCCCTGCGGGCCGCCCGGCCTCGGGGTGCTCCTGGGCCTCTCGGCCGTCGGCCTGCTGCTGGCGAGGATACCCAGGTGGGACCAGAGGGTGGTGGCCAAGGTGGCCAAGCTCTGAGACCTTGGGAACCTGGGGGTGGGGGGGGTGATGACGACATCAGACATTGTGGTGCTTTTGTTTCTTCAACACACTGGTGGGCTTCTCATTGTGTCGGACGTTTGTAGGTTTTTATTTTTAATTATTCTTTTTTTTTTAATGTTTTATTATAATGCATCTTGAGACTGTATTTGTTGAGGCAGGCAGAGTTTTTTTTATTGAAGTTGTATAACCACTACAAAGTTTAAGATTGAATTGCACTGAACACTATAAGGTTCCCAAAATGCATCTACACTCTTCTGTAGAAGTAAAAGTGCTTTAAGGTTAGGTCTCTAATGTCAGTGCACCACTTTAACATTATTTTGTGATGGTTTGTTTTCATGATAAGGTTTAATAGAACATGCAAAGTTTACCCAAATTATGGTAAAATATATTTTATATTTTCCGGTCGGCAGCACTTCCTTTGTGTTCCTATTTTAGGAGCCAGGGCTGTAGGAGTACCAGATTTTTTTTCAGCGTGCACAGAACAGTAAACTAGCAGACTGCAATCATTTGGTGAATTTGACGATGCATTATCTTACTATACCTTTTAAAGTCACAATAAAGTGAATAAAATAATCTTGGTCTAGACAAATTTCCCCATGAACCACTTTTCTAAAGGACCCATTTGTGTCATATTTGTTAAATGTACAGGTTACTGTTATGTGTACTGTTGCTCATTTGACTGACAATGATTCAATAGTGCCACACAGTGGTCACAATATGTACCTGCAAATATTCACACATTGTTATGCTATTGAGCTGTTGGAATGAAAAGAAAAAACTATTTGATATGAAGTTGTTTTCTAGTTTTAATTAAAATTATCACATGAAGTAGAATAATAAGAATCCACAGTATTTGCAACAACATAACAAAAATATAATCTATCGTCAGAGAAGCATATACTCTGTTGGTTACCAGCTGTGATGCAGATGGTTTCATACAGTTTGGTTTGTGTTCAAAGAGGTACTTCTGCTGGTGACTTCACTGAGCCTGACCAAGAAATCCTGGTGCCATCATAGCAGCACACACTCATAGTTTATAGCAGTCCAGCTGCTACCAAGTGTGACAGGTGTGACAGGCTTGGAATGTATCTTGACGCACAGTCTAGACGTCAGCGAGTTCCCTGCTGGTTTTGTAGTGGGGTTTTTGACACACTGTCATGAATATTGCATTAATTAATTGAAACATTTGGATAAGATATATAAATTGAAGGTGTAACGAATGAATTCCTTACACAAGGTGTTCTGTTAAAAACAGGAGGATGCAATGTTCTGTGTCAAATTATTAAAAAATAACCATGGCTGTGTATCTCTAACACTGAAAACAGTGCTTTTAGATGGGAGAGTTTTCAGAGAATGGACTTACGTTTGAGCATGGTCAGCCATGGTTTATAAATAGGTATCGTCTCCCAAAGAAATGTGCCTTTCCAATTGTGTGCGGGTTGAGCCCCTAATCTGTGTGGTAATCTGGGCCGCTCTTGGTTCAGCGGCCCAGTTATTTGCTTTCATATCCGACTGGCCGTGCGTGTGTGTGTGTGTGGTCCAAGGAGCATATGTTTTGGTTTGAGATGCTGCCGCGCTCAGTGTGACACCTAGTGGTAGAAAGTCATACAGATACACTTTAAAACCAAGTTCATGCGTAAACCTAATGAGGCCCCAGGCCTTCTACAGTTTCTTCGGAGACCTAAGCAGTGGGTTACTGGCACCACTGTTCCCACTGTCTCGTGGTTCAGCGGCCCAGGCGGGGGGTGGGGGAGGTGAGGAAGGCTCCACACCCATCGCAGACCTGTCAGAAAAGCCTCGGTCTGCGGAAGAGTCCGTGCGACCGGCGACAGCGCCGCGGGAGTGGCCGGGCCCTCTGCCCCCCGTCCTGCCGCTCTCGTCCAACACGTCGACAGAAGCCACCTCTCGTAGCGAGGGAATCCGCCTCATGGGAACAGCGGCCCTGGAGGAGGGTGAGCGGCCTGACCGTCCAAACCTAGCGCGCCTGGAGGGGTAGGCCACCTCCGACATGGTCTCGTCGTCACCTGGGTTCGACACAGACACAGGGAATTGGTTTCTGACACCTCCTGTTACATTAAATGATTAAATCACTGCCAGATCATGTTTTATTTGCAATGTAAATCTGCACATGCACGACAATGGTATGAACTAACAAACATGAATGATTTAGTCAACTGTGGCTCGTCCCATATGTGATATGACACCATAATCCCTCCAGAACCATCAGATATTAAATAACACATAATACACAGTATCAAATGCCTGTATACTGCACATACACTATGACTCACTTATTTCATATATTTATTGTTTTTTTTATACATAAAAGATTCATTAATACATAAAAGATTCATTAATACAATAGAGATGTGGAATAAATAAGAAAAACAAAAAGTGTACCCAGAAAACGTACATATACATGTATCAAGAAATATCTGAAGAGACAAGGCCATTATGACACTTATTTGTGTGTGATTTGGCTCAAGATAGCTATAGTTATAGTCAGATTGTAAAGCTTACTCGCATGGCTTCGTCTCTTGAGACTCAACTTTGAGTCCAGACTCCTCCCAACAGGCAAGGAGAAAAACTTCTGAGGTGTTGCAATCACCTGAGAGACCAAACAAGGTCAAAGTTCAGGAGAGAAACACAAGGTAGTTATTTGATCTGACAATACTGAATACTAAAATATTATTTGAGTTCATATAGATTTAAACTACAACACACAAATATTAGCAAATAAAATCATTGGGTCACCCCGAGGCTAATTGCTTGCTAATACCTAAAGATGAATGAAATCTTCAATAGGAATGTGTTTAGAAATGCCAGTTGCCTTGGCAATTCCTTGGAGGATACAATTGGAAGGTTTTTCTCAGGGCGGTGCTTCTGAATACCAACGGATCACAAACTCCTTTATTCTTTTGGCCATTACTCTATTAAATGCTGACCATCATAAATAACGTGTGACCTAGTACTTTGTGTGTTTGGTTAATTGTGTATGACTATTGCTCGGCTATCCACTGTATACAGGAGTTTCTGCTGCAGAAAGAATAAAGATGTATTGATACATCCTTTGTCAATATGGGGTCTCCATCTGTAAACAGACCCCTGCCCTTCCCAAATATTTCACTGCCGGCTCCTCCATACCGGCGAGGTGAAGCTGCCAGGACGGAGTGTGTGACGGAGGCTGGCGTGGCGTCGGACCAGGATCTCCCTGGTATGGGTGTCATTGGGCAAGGCATACTTCCTGTTGTAGGACACCGTCTGCTTAAACAGGAAATGGAGAAGGAGCACACGGTGTCAGCCACAAGGCACAGTATCACCGCTAGTCTCCGGCTGAAAGCTACAGTGTAAAACAAAATTGGTGTTCAAAATGTATACTGTACGTGTGCCAATTACAATTGTATCTGTTTTCCCAGCCAGAACTGAATGCAAGCTAACAGCTTAATGTAAGATAATACAAAATATGCAAGCTCCATGCATTGTGTGATTGTCCCATTGTACACACAATGGGACAATTGTCCACACGTCCACATTAGCACCTGCGCTATCAGCAGCCCTATTCTGACGCCATTAGGTAGACCTTGAATAAACATGCACCACCTTTCTCTAAACACCCAAAGAATAATGTTTCTATTGTCCTACACAGTTCTGGCAGTTAAGTTCAACAAAATATATCCACCCAAATTGTGTACAGTAGCCTACCTGCCAAGGATAAATAGAGAATATTAATTTTCTACTGCTTTCTAAACTAAATACTACATCTATATTCAGTCAGACTAAATTCACAATTAACAAATTAACAGTCAAACTTGTGTGTAGGCTTTGTAGCTACTGTACAATTAACAACGTAAAAGGAACAATTATTTGTCCTAACAAGGCTATCTCACAAGACATCAAAGACTTGGAATCATTTTTCATAGGGTGACACCCTAATGGAAATGCCCAACAGCCTGTGGCTATGCAAAATATCATGTGAGTTTCAGTTCCTCGGGTACACACAGCAGCAAGAAGTATAGCTTTACCAAACCCCTGTGTTTAACTCATATCCCAGAGCTATAACAGAGAACTACATTGGCTATTAATACATTGATTTTACACTTAATACACTGCAGTTATTTCAGAAGTGACTATATGACATTTGTGCTATAGAGCACCAGCGCCTTAGACTAAAACAAATGCTTGGTGACCAACACACACGCTATGAAAATAAAGAACAGATGAGCTCGGGTTACAACACACAGAGTGTGATTCTATACTCAGGGCGCCATAGCTCCACTGTATCTTTACATAGATATACTGTAGTTGTATATTCATTTTTAAATTACCTTTAATATAAAAGGAACTAATGCTCCTCACCGGCTGCCTGATCCTGTACATGTTCTTGTCAAGGAGATCACGCATGTTTCTCAAGTCATCAGCCACAAACGTCTTCTTGGCTTTCTCTGAGCTCGTTCTCTCTTCACTGGGACACAGATGACAGAGACTGTTTAGGCACCACAGCGGCTAACGGGCCACAGACGGAACGCAGCTGTGTTGATGGAAGGTGGCGTACTGCAGCGAAACAATGAAGTGCTCAGTTCTCCGGACGCCGTGTCCAGGATCTCCATCGCATTCTGGAGCTCCAGCTTCTTGTAGAGCGCTACGATGCTGGACTCAGCCCTGTTGTCCCGGATCAGAATCTTACGAAGGATCCGGTTGTTAAACTTCAAGAACCTACGATTGAGAGAAGACCTGTGAGATAACTGCTGTGTGAAATATGATAAAAAGATTTGTTTTTCTCTCTCAATTTAATCAATGCACAATCTAAGGGTAAAACTATAACCAACTTAAATGCTTGACATTGATTCCGTGACTGGAAAAACCTGTCTCACTAGATATCTGCCAAGTTACAATGAATGACAAGAGGACGAAACTAAGATGACAAAGTAATCGTGAAGATAATAGGACAGAACAACTCAAATTGAACCTGCTGCAAGATGGGCAAGAGGGACTGAAGTGATACTGAAAACTGTACACACAAGGAGGAAGAATGTCAGGCATGCTGTAAATAATCTGAACCTGACACCGTATTCTAGGCAACGCAATAGTGCTGTGAAAGTAAATCTAGAGCCCACAGTCTTCTATTTATACTTGTAGATAATCCTCAGAGTTACTGTAGGAGTTTCAAAACGTTTTTTCTTGATATTGTGATTATTGACTGCAAATACAACCCCTATTATGAAAAAGTTATGATATATGGTTAATGCTAATAATGGAATAAACAAACCTTTTGATTTGTAAATTCACCCTGCACTATATTGGAAACGCACAAACATTTTTAATTGGTGACAGGTCAGCAATGCAGGCAGGCAAGTCTAGCAACCACGGTCTGTTTATACCAGCATGCACCTCTAATCTGTGCAGAATGTGATCTTGCAGTGCCATCTTTTCCAGGGACATCTCTGTATTTTCCAACAGGACAGCAGAAAAACACATTCTGAACACATTAGAAGTGCATTACTGCTGAAGCAGAGTGCGAGTGCTAGATTGCCCTGACCTGTTGCCAATTGAGAATGTGTGAAATGGGGGGGGCAATTCAGTTTCTAAACTTCACAAACTTGTCTTCAGTTCTCTAATATTTTTGTGTAACTAAAGAACATATTAGTGTATGTGTAGTGGTGTATATTTTCCACAAAACAATTAAGTTCATTCACAAAATAATGTGTTGATGTGTTTCCAAAATAGTACTGTACAAGTGAAAATGCTCAAGGATTCTAACTGTTAGAGCATGTAGAGGTTGGTTGGTTGGAGTTGATCAACTTAACTGCTAGACTATCCTGACCTTCACCCAATTAACGAATACATCAATTATTTAATTGCACTTTCTTAATTGATCTTAGTACTGTAACAGCCCTCGTAGATGAGTAGAAGCAATAAAGACAGCATTCCTACTTGTCTTTCCAGTAATAGTGGCTCCATTGTCCACACAGGTCCTCGATACCAGCGATGGCATGCTCCATGAGCTGAGGGAAAATGCCCGAGCATTAACAACACTAATAAACTCCCCACATACACACAGTCCGTGTACTACAAACACAATAGCATACCCTACAATGGACCTCCACATTGATGTTGTCAAGACTGCGATTGGTCCTGCGGACATTGATGAACTCAATGAGGGGTCTGATACTTATGCCCTGTGGAGACGAGAGCAACAACCAACGATGACCCCTCGGGACCCAAGGGCACACATGGTAAAAAAACAAAACAGTTCTAGGACAAATTACAAAGGCCAAGTTACCTCTTTTGTTGAATCACAATAGTCTTCCCTTACCTGAAAGAAGACAGTGACGAGGATAACCACAATGGTGGCTGTGATGAAGAGCTGCCTGTGGACAATGCTGTGTGGGAGTGTAAACGCCAGCGCAAAAGAAATGGCACCTCGCAAGCCACCATAGGCAAGACTAAACTGGTCTTTTAGGTTAAGTGGGATGGTGCGAAAAGGGTTAATGACCTGCGTCAGCACCAGAATACCTGCAAGAAAACATCCTTTTTAATAAACAATTCCATTTTGAGCGTTGCAATGTGTTTTAGTCACTCTCAAGCTAAGAAAAACACTCCCGGAGAAACAAAGCACACACGAGCCAACGTGACTGCTTGTGACTTACCCAAGCCTCTCCATATGAAGGAAAACAGCAGCGTGAACAGGATATAGCCCCCGTTCCACTCATGTTCCGTAGTTATGGTGACCACGCCCAGGAAGAAAAAGATGAGCGTCTCCGAGATGGAGCCAAGCATCTTGACCACGTGTTGGATGGTGATGCAGGAACTCTGGGAAACGTTTTCTTCCACATAATACTTCATGGTCAAAGCACACGTCACGATGCTGCAGAGGACAGGTGGACAGACACTGCTTTTTAAAAATATATATTTCATATATTTTTTATTTTATTTTAAAAATTACTCAATTTATTTGTAAAAAAAAAGGGACCATGTATAAAATACATGCTTGTTCCCAGATTTTGTTTAAAGCTCATTTCCAATCTGCAGTCCCTGAGCAAGTTAACATAAACGTTTGTAAGCGTATGTGTAATTTGTTGCAGCAGCTGCTCACATTAGCGTAGGCCTTTTTCAGCTGAAGCGCGTCATTGCTTCCGGGCGGATTGTATACGTATTGAAAATGCCGCAAGCGAAGAGGAGGGCTCATAGCTCTGTGATTGTTGCGCACCATTAAGTACCAATTCTAGCAGAAAACAGCCAAATCTTAGCTTCCATTGCTTTCCAGCAGATGAGGACCTCAAGAAGAAATTGATCATTGCTATTCGGAGGGATGAGGGGCCAACATTTAAAGTTTTGCAGTGTAGTACCTGTGTCTGCAGCATTCATTACCCCACCGTAATACGTACGTAAGGACCGTAAGCAGGATGAAACACAAAATTGGGAAAGAGGCCTATTGCCATGACAGTATTTTACAAATCTCAATATATCGAATCGCGGCCCCTGTATGGTGATACATATAGTACAGTATCGGCAGATTCTTTCCGAAACACAGCCCTACTTCTGACTCCTTAAAGGGGCGGACAGTGTCCGTTGGTGGCAAATGGGGCTTCTTACAGTATATTACACAAGTATGTGCACATGCATGCCCATGCTTTGTCCAATCATGCATTTGGATTTTGCATCCAAACAATATTAGCAATATGGGCATGTTTCACAGACATTGCATTACATGCATTAATCCTAGTGCTAAAGACTCCATTGGACTAAATGTTGTCAGTGTACAATAAGACTAGGCTTAATCCATGTGTGGGAAATTTAGCCTATACATTTCAATGAAAGTAGTTCCTCTCAAATTAGGGCTTTTAATGTGAATATTTAAGAGTTAAATGAATAAACGCACACAAATAAATATCCACACCACTTGACCCTGCACCAAGCTAAACGTGTTACTGTACTCACGCCATGATGGAAGAGAGAGCAAACAGCTCCGCCACTAGGTAGGCCAAGTAGCTGTACATGAATATGAAGAGCGGCTCTATTTCTCGTACGTTGGCGGTGAAGCGCGTGGTGAAGGAGGCCACGAAGCCGAACACAAGGCCAAAGGCCATGCCTCCCAGGCCCACCACGAAGAACCGCGTCATCCCGAGGAACACATCCACCGGCTCCACAATCGGCATGTCCACTACAAAGCTGAACATGTTGTAGAGGACCTTGACAGACAGGCAGACACGTTTAAATTGATTCAGAAGCACATTCATACGAATATGCACAACTTATTTTTCAGAAGTAATGAATGGTTGCCTCTAATCAAAGTGTTCCTAATGAAAGGGATTTCTGGAATTATTTAGAATGCAATGTTCAAGAGGAGATGAACTAATTACAACAATCAGGCGTAACACTCCCTTTGGGATACTATTTATACTTGTTTTCCAGGTCTAAAGGAGAGTTGTTGTTTTTTTTTAACTGAGAAACCTACAATTCAGCCTAACAAGAAATATTTACTTCTAGGAATTTCTTCAAATTTAAAGAAATCTTGCAAATTATACTTGTGTTTTGAGGTGTGTCCATTTAAGTGCTCTGCACCAGATAAGTGCGACCATAAGCAATCATGTGACATTGTCGACCAGTTGCAAGATAAACATGTTTTCGGTCAGGTCGCAAAATTCTTCAGTCAAACACGAATGTATAAGCACATGTATAGGCCTATCATTTACTAATAACATTACAACAGTAGCAAGCACGCATTCCTTCTCAAATGTGGGCTGTGATATAAATTGAATTTTTTTTTAAAAGAAAGAAAACAATACGGTATAACTGAAAATATTTTGTAGTTTATATGATATTTCTCAAATCAATGTTCACCATCACAATAGCAGAACAAATATGTCTCTGGAGTTGGCTGGGCTTTCCCAGTCGCCTGACTAAATGTTTGCCTTTGCTCTGGCGTCAGTTTACATGCACAAAAGACATGTTTGTTCACTCATGGCCTAAACCACCGATAGTGGTACTGTAGCTCGTTTGTAATAGTGACACACAGCCAAAACAAGAAAGATTGGAAGTTTAGTTAGCTTTTCATTACTTGAAACCCTGAACCAATTGTTAATGTCTCCAACAAACGGGTCCAAAACGATGTTCTGGTCCTCTGCAACAGTTGAAGCCATTCCTCTACGCCAACTCACCACAGTGACGGCGTCGTTGAAGAGGCACTCCCCAAACACCACGATGTACAGCTGCTCGTTCACCGACATATCCTGGAACACGCTGAGCACGGCCACCGGGTCCACGGCGGCGATGATGGAGCCGAAGAGCAGGTTCTCCCGGAGGTTGATGTCCTGCATGCCCAGGACCTCCATCTGGCACACGGCGAACAGAGACAAGCCGATGCCAATGCTGTTCCACAAAGTCCCCACCACTGCAAACCACAGCACCTCCACACACACACACACACACACACAGGTCATTCCACATACTGGAACTTATAAATCACCAATGTTCCACTGTATACACACACACACACACACACACACACATATACTGTATACACACACACACACACACACACACACACACACACACACACACACGCACGCACATATACTGTATACACACACACACCAAACAACAACATTCTAGAGCACTGACTGAAACGGCCACCGTGGTAACGTACTGTGCCCACGTTCTCAAAGAACAGCCTGGTGGGAATGAAGTACCCAGAGTCGAGGACGATGGGCGGCAGCATGTAGAGGAAGAAGACGTTGGAGCTGAGCACAGCGGGGGGCTCCTCGTGCACAGAGTGCATGATGCCGCCCACTATAAGGCCAATGCTGATCAACAGGCACGACTCTGGCACCCACACGGTGATCTTGTGGTACACATTGAAGCCTGGATGGAGAGCGTGTTGACGTTGAAATACTGCATCATGCATTAGGCCCGGGCTATTCAACTCCGGTCCTGGAGGGCCACACCCTGCATGTTTTAGATCTCTCCCTGCTCCTGATTCAAATGAACGGGTCGTTATCAGGCTTCTAACAACCTTGGAGTGTTGGAGCAGGGAGAGATCTAAAACATGCAGGGTGCAGCTCTCCAGGACCGGAGTTGAATAGCCCTGCATTAGACCAGACCTGGGCAAAGTCAGGCCGGGGGGTCAGATGAGGCCCTTTGAGACGTTCTACCCAGCCCGCCCGGTACCTCAAACATAAAAAAAAATAAAATAATACAACATCAAATTACTTTATGAGCCCTGCAGAATGTTACTTTATTTACTGCCGCATAAAAAAAACACAGTTAAAGTTAACTGTTGCATAGGAATAGCCTATATATGCATAAATATGCAAGTTAACAGAGTTAGCTATTTTGTGTTTCAAAATGTTTTAGCATGTTGGTTAAAATATATTGTGGCCTGCAAAGTTCTCTGACATGTTCAATGTGGCCCCCAAGTGAAAAGAATTGCCCACCCCTGCATTAGACGGTCTTTATCAAACATCACAGATGGTACAGTAAAAAGATAGGCTACATACACTAGATACATTATTTAGCTCCTATTGCGTAACTGGTGATAACATTTGCAGTTAGGTCTACTTGGTAAAATAATAACTAATAATAACTATATATGTCTAGCTCTAGTCACTGCTAATATGGAGTCTACTTATGTCTATCTGCTACACTAGGTTACTAACATGTAGCTTAATTTCAGGATGTTTGCATTGTTACCAATTTTGGCGAAGGACGCAAGTACCATCCATAGGGTGATCTCAAAGGGTATCTGTATTCTGGGGTAGTTCGTTGTAAACACCGGCAGAACAGTTTTTTCTGCTTCTGGATAAGGTTGGTGGCCATCTGGAGACTTGACTGTGGGCAGTAGCACAGTGACGCTACCCGGGGGGTTGGCAGGGATTTCTCCACTTGATCCGTACAGACTCAACAGGCACACAGTAAGTAAAACCACAATCCTTCCAATGACGTTGATAAATAAATCCATAACGGGTCTAAAACACAGCTAAAGAATAGGTAGCCTTAGCGCTTTGTGTTTACCAACACAACCAATTGCCTAATTTAAATTAACCGGTAAAAAAAAAAAAAAGAAATAAGCACAGGTATGAGGCAAAAATATTGTTAGACCATCCTCGTTGTCAGGTTAACATCGGACAAACATTTTCAGTATTGCTCCGGGTGGCCTGCAATCTCCAAAATGCGTATAGGAGAGAGGTAACTGCACACCTGAGACAGTCGTGCACGCTGCGCGTTCACACATTCCGCTTTGGTCTTGCAGTAGACGGAGTCCTCTTCCCATTGGATGTGAAACGGAAAAGGGGGCTGGTCTTCAGGCTAGTCAACAATAATAATAAATGTCAATAATAATTATAATAATTATAAAATTATTATTATTAAATTATAATAATTAAATTATTATTATTATTATTATTATTATTATTATTCCATCATATTTGTTACATAGTCTACACATAGGACATACTGCTGGGACGTACGCACATATAGGTCACACACACACACACACACACACACACACACACACACACACACACACACAAACAGACGCGTTTCTTGAAGGGTTGGTTATGGATCATATTTATTTGACCCAAATAAATAAGAGAGATTAGCTGATCGATATCTTTCATACCTCTATATCTTTTCCACCCCAATCTATAGCCACAGCTTTAAAACTTTAATAAACAAATATATCCTACCCATCTTCCATACCTAGCCTAAATAAGACTGTATTGGCTAGTGGCTACTACAGGCTACTTCATATTTGATGCTGCGCCGGAGAGAGGCTGCCGGTGGAGAGGCGGCGCTTAACAACCGAGTCATCGCGTCTGGATGTGTCACTGCTAGTGAGGACAGGGCGAGTCACTGCAGACATCGTCGAATATGCAGCCGAGATGCCGCTCAATGAACAAGACAACGGTTTTCGCCGTTGTAATATCGGGATAGAATATGTCAAGATTTTAACAGTGAGTGTTTGCCTTTGTAGGCTACATGTCTTTCTTAAAAATGCCACTGAAGGACATCAGATCACAGTTTTAAAATGTGTTATATTTAAAAGATTGATTTCTGATATTTTAATTACGCGTAATATTTTCGGCAATATACCTTTCCTGTGGGTAACCGAGTATTTTGTGAGCTATTTTGTAAGAAGGCAGCTGTTTGTTGCGCCCATTTGAATGAACATCATTAAGCTATCATGACGCAATCATTGTTATTGTCTTGAGTGGCATTGGTCAGACAATCACATATGAATATTGATAATGATAATAAGATAGCTATACGTCCTTAAATATAGCCTAACTGCTAAAATTATCTAATTTTCCTGTATTCGACCACGTTTGTTATTGGTGTCATGGCCTGTCTATAGGCTATAGACATCAACCACTCATGCATAAGAGAAAGAGGTTATATTGTATAGGCCTATACCATAGGATTAGCTTCAATGATCAGTATATTTACTTAAATGTCTACATGGGTTATCTGATTAATCCACTGTGTTTCTTTTTAAAACCATGCAATAGACCTTGCCTAACAGATGTTCCCTGAGGAGCATAGAAGATTATGTTTGATCTATTGAATCACTGTTTAATTCATGCAGTATTGTGACAGAGTGGGGAGACTACAATACAGCCCATGCATATAAAACCCACTTGCTTTCGCTGCATGCAGTGGTTCATTTGCGTTTGCCTGTGTCTGTCTTTAAACTTGGTCTCTGACTTGTTTAAGTAGGCGTGAAGCTGTCCTATCATTAGCAGGAGTCTGTAAGAAACAACACATTCTACTTCTCATCCTCAGTTGTCTAGGTAACAAGATCTTCTCTCTTTAAGCCACAACCTCTTCTTGGTTTCTGACTGCACTTGTGTGTGAGTGTGTGTGTGCGCGTGTGCACGCATGTGTGAATGAAAGGCTGATGTTAGATGTTTTGATTGATTGATTGATTGATTGATTGATGTCTATGTTTACTGCAGACATTCCTGCATCTAAGACATTGTCATCTATCAGCAGGCCCACTGTACAGCAGGTCAGAGCAGCTCTGTGCTTGAGCAGAATCAATAGGCTGAAATGGAGCCGAGTATCTGGGTCACACTAGGACAGTATAGAAACAGGAATAGGGCCTTGATGGAAAGAAAATGCAAGAAAAATATGGACCGATCTCAAGCCCCATCCCCCTTAGTTACTGTAACTAGGTTGGGCAAAACATCATAGGCTATAACAGGAAAACATGCCCTGCGCCAAGACGGCATGGTTTGCTACACGTTCGATGAATGGCAGTGGACTGAACATCAGGTTACAGTAGGAAGGAGTTGGGCTGTTGGGCTGTGTGGGTTGAACAGAGTTCACATGGCTAACGACAACAAAGCGATTGTTTGTGTTTTACTGCTGTAGATTGTTGTGTTTCAGCAGTACAGATGCACAAGATGATGGTAGAACCAGCGTGGCTCTAGAATTATTTCTGTCGGTGCATATCGCTCTATTCCATTTGTAGGATATATACATAATGTTTGTGCGAACATAATTTGATTTGGAATTTCATGCATTTCATATCAGAATGAGATGGCATACATTTAAGATGGAAAAATGTAATAAAAGCGACATTTAGAACTAAATAGTGATGATGACCTACTGTATAGTCACAAATGCTTATAAAACACCCAGGTAAATATGTGGCTACACTTTATACTTGTCACTGAGCAACACTCGCCATACCCAGTATACGCAGCAAACGTCTTTGAATGTAGTTCAACAACGTTTCAAACATTTTCGAGTAAATGTGCACCGAGCGCTCTGAACGTTCAGAGCACCGAGCGCTCTGAACGTTCAGAGCTATCTATCTATCTATCTATCTATCTATCTATCTATCTATCTATCTATCGCGGGAGAGGTGTCTCAGGAGGAGGAGATCTATCTATCTATAGCGGGAGAGGTTTCTCAGGAGGAGATTTGGGAGTCTTTGGGACACTGCATCTGTAAAGGCCCTGATTTGGGCTCTGCTGACTGGGTCACTTTACGCCAGTGGTGCTCAACCCTGGTGCTGGGGATCTGCATAGAAATGAATGGGTCGGCAGTGGCGTGACGGGTGACCCAGAAGTCACTGCTCCGAACCCCGCTATCTACTCACCAAGTGTAGAAGTGTCCCTGAACAAGACACCTAGCCCTATACTAGGGCTGGGCGATATGGACCAAAAATAATATCAAGATATATTTAGGTTGAATACCAATACACAATATATATATCGGTATTTTCGATTAAGTGGGCTAAATCTTCAGGCATATAGAAAAAAATAAAACAGGAAACCTGACGGAAATGTGACATTTTTTATTAATTTTTATTAATTAATTGACATGTGAGATTTCTCTGGTGCCCCCATCGGTGTGTGTGGAGTGGATGTGAGTGTGGGTATGAATGTCTATTGAGAACCCCTTGGTCTCCACCGTCAAAGCTGCCGTTCTCGCTGCAGGAAGCGACCAGCTTCTCGTGCGTCTCATTGGACGGTTTGAACACAAACACCCCCGAGTTGAAGCAGTCCGGTCAACCAGGATCGGGATGTGTGTGAATGGGTGAATGAATGTGTAAATTAATGTGTGTGTGAATGGGTAAATTAATGTGTGTGAATATGTGTATGGATGTGTGTGTGAATGGGTGAATGAATGTGTGTGAATGTGAGGCTATACTGTACAGTGCTTAGATTGGCCAGAAGGTTGAAAGAACGCTATATCTAAATGCAGTCTGTTTACCATCAGTCTCTGCAGTCGTTAGAATCCTGATAGGGATGCATTCATGTGAATCAGGTGTGTTGGAGCATGGAGACATTTAAAACATGAAAGCAGGCGGTCCCCAGGACCAGGGTGGAGGGCCAATGCTTCACACCATATGCCAGGGCTATTCAAATCCATTCCTGAAGGGCCGCTGCCCTGCATGTTTTAGATTTCTACCCTGCTCCAACACAACTGATTCTAATGAATGGGTTGTTTTCAGGTTCTAACTAATTCATTAGAACCATCCACATACAGAGTATGAAATGCCATAGATGAAAGAGCTATGTAAAAATTAGACTGATTCATCTATATTTTAGAAAAATATACTGTGTTAATATCTTTTATCAAAGGTGTTAATATATTAAATTTTAATTTAATTATATACTGTTTATATTTACAGTATATTTTAACATTTAGATAATTTTTTTTTAATGTCTTTATACAGGTTTGTCCATTTGCATCCAATGCTTCTCTGCTCTGTGTCTGGAAACTCCGTTCAGAATAGGCATCAATAAAATCAGTTGGTTGACAGTGATTGTACTACCATGATGCATTTCATCTGAACAGGACCCACAGGGTGATAATCAGCATGGCCCACATGTTGATGTTGGTCCCAAGTGAACCATACCCCAATCGATAGGGCCAACGGTTCTGTGATTGCAGGTAGATAATGGCTACCAATTGAGCGTACCAAAAATCTCTTTTTGGCCGTACTGTATCGGTTATGTGTACAGTATATAAACGCATGTACGCACAAATCTTGCACTCTAAACATCATCTCCGTAACAGTGACCCAAGGCTAAAGCTGTAACCCTTTTTATGGCTAACACAAATTGGGGTTGGGTAAACGCTTCATCTACCTCGTCTGAGGCAACAGCTTCGGACTTGTTTCCCTCAGCCTTCTACAGTGCCAGCCAAAGGCTCCCCACAAAAGGCTGACGGCCGTGGCCCATGACAGATGTAATGATGAGGCTCTTGGCTGTCTCCCGTGGCGTCGCATCGGTTCTGCTGTTGGCGTCCTGGAGAGCTGTTCTCACATTGCCACAGGCAGCGGGGATTACAGCGTGTAACCGCCGGTTCCCACTGACAGCGACAGCCCTCAAGCTAATGAGGCAGAGCATCCGTGAAGTAATTGTCCACTGTGTGACTACAGACTAAACTACCTCGGGCGATGAGGCACAACCCTCTTCATGCTAATGTGGGTGTCTTTACTATGGAATATATATTTGTCTGTGTGCGTGTGAAGGCTGTACACATGACGACGTGTGTGAATGATGCGTTGCGTACGATGGTGGATTCATTCCTACGTATTGTGTCACGTTAAAAACACTCGCGTGTAAAAATAGATCTCTAGTGAAGATGTGCTTACACATGAATCACAAATCTCAAAGTGCCAAATGAACACACGTGCACGCACACACGCACGCACACACACACTAGCACACAGTCTGAGATGTTTTTTAGATTGTGACTAGCAATCTTATTTGTGCTGTATGTGAGTCAGCATATGGATATCGGCAGGTTATGTCATTATACTTTATTATTTTATGTGTGAAATCTGTAATTTGCTTTGTAGTATAAAGTACATTGGTTTATATAAACTAAAATGTCACGAGCAGTTTGCTAAATAATTCAATTTCTGGTCCAGCTACTGTTGACAAATTTACTTTCTGTATATTGTTTTTTTATAATGATAAATTACTAAAATGAAAATGATCAGCATGGAGAGAAAGGGGACGGAGATTTCTCTTAAAACAGGATAAAAATGCTGTAAATATATTTACAGAAAAGAAAGACAGAACATATTTACAGTAAATAAAAGGGGGGGGGGGCGTTAAAGGGCTAGCAGTGAGGTGAAATATTAAACAGAAGGGAGGAAATCATGTTGACTTCTTGTACGAATGTTGGCAGAAGGAAAGGCATAAACCAGAGGTAGTAACTTTGGCATTGTGGTACAGTAACGGATCATTTCCTGTTTTCAAATGTGTGTGTGTGTGTGTGTGTGTGTGTGCGTGCAAATGCAGGTGATGCTTGACTATCTCTGGGCGGTTCTGTTTAAAATAATTTTGAGAACAGGAAGTTACTTTCTGAAGGAAAGTAGATTTCGACATCTGCTGCTGACTTTTACCCGCTGTTTCTATTTGCACGCTAGTCAGTCTTGCCACTGCATACTAATTCCATGGGCCTAATGGGTTGTTTCTTTGTTATGCTTCATTTAGCAGATTCACCACTGACAGCATTGTGTCAACTGAGATCCACAGACAAGAAAGCGGTGACACACACACACACACACACACCATCTTCTATAAACCCAGCGGGCGCTGGCTTTCCTTGCCTGGTGTGAGTTCCTTCACCATCTACCCTGAGTCTCCGGTTCTAAGCCGTGACGTCCGTCCACCATGTCCGGGAAGGAGCGCAGCCCCCGCCACCGGCCATGGTCCGTCTACCGGGCCAACACCTTCGACCTCTCCGCAGAGATGATAGGACTGGCTCTGGAAGGTAGCATACGCAGGTGCTCCCGTGTTTACCTGTTCTTCCAGCGAATATTCCAACGTTACAGATTGTTCTCCTTTCGTCTTTTGCTTGATTCCATTCAGGGAACAGCCAGGATCCAGATGAGCCTGTGTTGGAGTTCAGTCTAGGTAAGATATTACAAACACAAAGCACAGTGTGTTCTTTGTGATGATTATCAAACACAAGAACTAGAAAAAAAAAGTATTTATATAGCCCTCAATCACATTACAGTCTCAAATGGCTTTACAAGCTTAATTGTCACATGGAAATATACAACACCACCTTAAGGCCTTGGCATACTACCAAATGAGTGGCCTCACGCAACGCAGATGTGGGTGAGCGCTCGGGCTGTTCCAAGCATACTTCGCGCTGATGCGTCGGCTATTTCTGTATACAAAAAAAGTGCTTTGAAATTTAGCGATATTTCTAGCTATCATTTTTATGTTCTCACATTGTTTTCCGTGAACAATATTGGTGTAACTAAGATATTGGCTGTAAAAAACTTTTTTTTTATACGCCTAGAACACTCATTTGTGAGCTTAGTAGGGCATCCATTGCCGTCTGTAGGGGGCTCCAGGCTGACGCACATGCTCAGGCAACGCGCACATGTCCGCGTGGACAGACATTTTTACGCAACGATATTTACGTCACGTGCACAGTCTGCGGACACGGTAAGTATGCCTGGGCCTTTAACCTGCTCCTCTCGCCGGGCTTCAAACCCGTTCATAAAACATACGTGTGATGCATAGACTATAAATGGACAAACCCTCCGTGACGTCACCCATAGCTTTTCTCAAGCTTTTCTCAAGAACGTATATTTGAACACCGCTGTGCTGGCTGTGGCCGTCGCCAAAATTGCAGTACCTCACTCCGCCTGTAGCTCCCCCCTATCCCCCTCCCCTTCATTATAATGGGAAAAATGCATGTGTGATCTATTTTTAACTGATGAGTTATAAAATAATTCACCCTCCTAGCAGTTGGCATGAACGTGGAGACTAGCTATAGAGACACAACCCGTTTTTTTAACCAGTCTGTAAACATGTTTATTTTTGCTGTAAAGTCGGTCATTTTAATAAGTATATGGGGATTGACTCCCTTTAGAAGGCAGCCTCAAGTGGCCATTCGATGAACTGCAGGGCTTTGCACTTCCATGTTGTATTCACTTCTCAGCCCCGCAGGTTCCTGCTTGTTTAACCGCTATAGTGCATGTTGTGGCCCCGTGCAGCCTGCAGTGAGCTGGCCCCTCCGGCGCCAGAGCGTAAGCCCACCTGCTTCGTGGCCGTCAGCTGCACGACCCCGCCGCAGGCCTTCTGGACCAAGCACGCTCAGACGGAGATCATCGAGGTACAGCAGCAGTTGCAGAAGCCCTTAAAGGTGGAGTCAGCGATAGAGAGCCGAAGTTACTTCCGCGTTATGGGACCTTAGCTTGAAAAAAATGTGTATGTAGTCAACGGCGAGAATAACTTTAATTTTAGACCCTGTTTGTTTTGTGACACGAAGTACGATGTAAGGAAATTCGTCGAGTCAAGAAAGTCTCAGTTTGTCGTGCATTTGTTGAAGTATAAGACTGTGAAAATATGTAATTAGTAAGACTACAAACCCTGTAAGTGTCGTGACGTTTTCGCACCACAATCATCGAAGAAAGGATTGTTTTGGTGGCGTGTGTTGTGCGAGACCAAAGCTGAGCGGTTAGACACAAAACTAAAGATTTCTTTATAGTTTCACAACAAACTGCCACGTTCTTGATTTCAACAATTATCTTTAAAATAGACACACATCATATGTGTACTTTGTGTCATAATTCAAGCGGGATCTAAAAAATAATTGTATTCTCGTTGTTGACTACCATACATATTATTTCCAAACTAAGGTCCCACAGAAGTGACTTTGGCTCTATTGTAAGCGAATGTGATTTTTTAAAATCTGTCAAACTCGGCGAGTGGGTTTCTCGTGCCCCTGTGTGGGCACTGCACAAATATAATCTGGTGTTTTCACACAGCCCTGACTTTTGTAAATCGGAATAGGAACATAAATAAAGTTGTGCGGACCGCTCACAACAACAATATCCTAGCCATGGCAATGTGTTTGTGTGGGGCAGAGATTTTGAGGGAGCACCCTTATGGCATTGAAGGGAGGCGTTGGTTTGTATTGATGAGTTCAAATATCAAGAATCTTTCTCTAGAATGACTGACTTCACCTTTAATAAGCACTGTGATACCGTCTGGCTAGAGCAGGCCTGGGCAAAGTC